>JANHZU010002111.1:90749-101141 GCA_032468055.1 Acrochordus granulatus | reverse complement strand
GATTTTGAATCAATTATGCAGCATGTCATGCTTCATTGATCTGTCAAACATAAAACAGTATTTTATTGCTAACTGTATAAATGCTTTTATATTATTTTATTACTAACTATATGAATGCTTTTGATCATACTTTTTTTTAGGAAGATGAAGAAGGAGAAGGTGGAGGAGGAAAAAACTCACTCCTCCCTTTACCCATGAGAAGGCTTTTGTGAGATATGGGAGGCACTTTTTAATTACAAGCATGACTTTTTTCCATTCTTACTTCAGGGGTCTGACTTACACCCAAGCCTACCAATAGACTTCAATGAATATGGGTGATAAAGCCCAGTCCTTTCATGTTACCTGTCTAACAGACAAGCTTGATGTTTAAATCAATTACACCGACATTTAAATCCTTTTCCCATGCCAGCACATTGCCCTTTAAACTTTAAGGTTTTCATTCTTGACTTGGCTCATGTGTTCAGCCTGCACATTAACTCTGAGGTAGAGATCGGTAATAAATCATTTAGTGTCTCTGTCAAGTGTGGCTGTTGTTTTTTTGGGTTGAATTGGGACCCCCATGTTTCTGCAGGATAATAGAGCAATAATGGATGGTGCTAAAACAGAACATACTTGCATATGTGAAGGGAATGTGGAAATATCCTGAAATGGCAATATTCCTAAATAAATAGCACATCAGTTTATTTAAAGCTAATCATAAAGGGAATAAATTGTACCCATGTGCATAAAAGAAACCTGAGAAGAATCCAAGAGTTTAAAGAACCCATTGTTTTCTAAGCTGACCCTGGATATGTGTCAGATTACATCTGTTGGAATGTTTCTAATGCCAGCTTCATAGTTTTAATTATAAATATATAAAACATTTTAATAAAATGACATTCTGACCTTACTAAGCCTTTAAAAAGCTGGATGTGGGTGGAGCGGGCAGAATGGTATTCCACATACCCCAGAGAGATGCCAGCATATAACGATTGAATGTTTTCCTGTAATAAATTGGAAAAAAATCTGGTTTGTAAGAATGGATCCAAATCACTTGGCACCGGAGAAGTAATTTGTTACCTAGCTTCCTCTTTCCAAGTTCAGCGGAACTTTGTTATCAAGAAATATAATATTTTTAAAAAATAACAAGAGAAAGGTAAAAAAAGCTGGTTTTAATTTTTGTTTTAATTTTTTGTTGTTGTTTGTTTTACTTATGGCTCCAAACCAGAGGCTGAGCAGCCAAAAAGAGAGAAGAGGTTTGTTAGGACAAAAGCCAGATCAATAGCTACCTTCTTTGTACCTTTCCAAATCTCAAGCCTGCTTAATTATGATTAATTGCCACATGGATAATCAGATACGGTTTCAAAAGGTTGGAGATGACAGTCCAAGGACACCAGGGAAGGAGGAAGTTTTGCCTTTGATACAAGAGAGAGAGAGAGAGAGAAACACAACAACCCAACTCCTTGCAACCTTTTCTTATTTTAACAATTCCAAACAGAATTAATGCCATCAGTATATTTGTTTCTCCTCCTGGGAATTCTGCTTCGACTGTACAATTTCTGCAGCTGTCACTTTTTTCAGACCTCCTGTCAATAAAGTAATGTTGGGGTGCCCCTTTCTTCTTGTCTGAAAGCAGTTTCAAGTTTCCGCTTTCTGTCTAGGCTTTCTGGGTGGTGTGACATGATGAGAAAGTCGAGGGGGGAAAAATAATAGAAGTTAAAAAGCTTCTGCTCTTGACTTAACTGGATCAAATGTAATAGACTTCAGCCTTTTCTCCCTGATTTCCTTTGCTTGGTTTAGAAAAACACTGTGAAAAGTGCAGGAGATTTTGTCTTGCCAGCTCTTTCCTCCATTTAAAATCCCTTTGGCTAAGTCAAGGATCACAGTATGTCATTTCCAGCCTAACAGAAGTGCTGGGCTTCATTCAGCTCCGATTACGAGGAGGCAAATCCCCAGGTTCCAGGCGCCAGTGTTTCTGCTTTTTTGGCTCTTTTCCCGGTATTGTTTTCCTTCATTACATTCCAGAGTGCCTCTCAGCCAGTTAATGTTTGCTCTGGGAGGTCCGAATATCCAGCAATCAGCTCTGAACTTCCCTCTTTTTGTTGAGAATTGCAGGTTTCCAATGCAAGTGTTGCCTTTAAAGGGATCTGTGCAGGTGAACACACAGCAGCGCTAATTTTCATGTTATTGACAAACAGTATTATTTGCCATGGCTTTGCAGCATGCCCTCATAAAAATTTGTAGAGAAAATGTCTACCTTTTAAAAGATCTTATCCGGGCTGGATTTATTGTTTCTACCTGCTTGGGAGCAAATGCTCCTCCTTCTACTTTTTCACATCCATCAGACCAGTATTTCTCAACCTTGGCAAAGTTCAGATGAGTGGACTTCAGCCAGCCAGCCATAAGGAATTCTGGAAGTGGAAGTCCACACATCTTAAAGTTGCCATGGTTGAAAAACATTGCATTAGATTTTGTGGTGGCTCTTTGCTTATTTCATGCCACTGAGTGACTTTCAACAAACCTTTCTTCCTTTAGAAATCTAGTCAGCCCAAAGCAGACAAGCTCAGTGTACTGAGTTACAGTTCAGTAAGTTGAATGGCTAGCTTTTGTTATTCCTGGGCTATTGTAGTTAAGTCTCTGACTACAGAATAGTTCCTATATGGGAGTATGCCAACTAAAACAACAGATTTAGACAGCTGAAATTTAATGTTATTACATTTGGCAGGTATGAAGGATTAGTATTCAAAAAAATCAAGTGTGACTATATAAATGCAGATCACAATCTATATGTTTATCTTTTTACTCACTAAATGTCTGATTGCCAAATGTTGCTAATGCAGCAATTCACTCAATCAGCCCAACAAGTGGTAATCCAGTCCTTGTTTGAAAACTTGCAATAAGGAACCAGTTTTCTTGGCAGACTAGTCCACTTCTTAGCATCAGGAAATTGATCATAATTTTTCACTGAATCTCTTTATTTTAATTTTTAATCCATTGGCCCTCTTCTTCTCTCAGTTTCATCAGAAAATAGGGCAGGCCTTCTTGCATGTGACAGCCTTCTAGATTTGTAGATTTCCATCATCTCTTCCATCATTAGATATGCATCTGATTTGATCATTTCCCATAAAGCTTTATGTCAGAGCCATTATGATTCTAATAGCTCTTAGCTAAATCTGTTCCACCTTTGTTATGTCTTTTAGCATCCCACAGGAAGAAAAACAAGAACTCAGAAATATCAGAATTTTATTTCTTTAAAACTGAAGTCATAGACTTGAAACTAGTTTTCTGTATTCAATCTATGTGTGCATAGTTTAATGTGGGAGATGTGAGGTATGCTTGTAATTCATACTCCACTGTACATTTATTAAATAATACAAATTAGTACTCATTTTATATTTAGAGAGAGAGAATTTTTAAAAATAATCCTTTGGAAAATCCACATTTGTTTTTTGTTTGAAACTTTTCCCAATTTTTAGATTTATAAAAATACATTTCTTTAATACTGTTTTGAACATTATTTTCCTCGATACATTTATTAATGCAGATTTATTCAATATACATTTTTAATTCCTAATAACTTCTTTGTAAAAAAAATGCAAACATTCCTAGTATTTTTGTACATATGTCTTATTAATTTGGTACAGGTTTTGTGTAAATGTTTGACCAAAGAAAATGATTGCTAATAATTCATTGCATGATTCATTTCAGTGAATTCATCCATGCCACCATGGAGTCTTACAGTGGGGAGTGCCAGTTTTCTCCCATTGCTGTAATGTGGTGGTCCCTAAAATCTTAATAAATTGAACACAGAAGAAATCAGGATTTAGGATCATTTAGAATTATTTTAAACTGCTTGAAACCATGATTGGATTTCATTTCCAATTGTCTTGTAAGTAAATGCTCTTACAACTTTGCCCTTTCCTGCAAATTTTTGTGCTCGGTATGCAAACTTCTTTAAAAACATTGTAAGCCTGGAAAAATATCCATTCTCTATAACTATCACACCTTTAACCCTTCATTTGTATGGTGAATGTTTGCAGAAGCCTTTTTACAGATCCGCATTTAGACCTCTATATTTAAAAAATAGCAGCTCCCAGATAAGAGGTATAATTCAGTGGAATTGCAGAGATGAAGATGAGGCTTAATATTTTCATCATATTATTTTCCCACTGACAATCTTCTCTAAGATGCCATTGCCTTCATAATTAAAATGTATAAACACTAAACAGATAACTATATTTTGCTCTCTGATTTCAGAAAAAAGAGTTTTGTTAGGAAAATTGTGATGACAAAAAGCTCAGTCTCCTTTTCCTACACCCATTTAGATTCAGGTTCCTTGCAACATAAAGAAAACTTCAACAAGAGACAGTACTGCCTAGATATAAACAGCACATCAGCCACCCCATTAGAGATAAGAATATACTGGACCTACACCACTATAAAAATGCGTATCAAACTATTATTTGTGTACCTATAGGAAAATCAGAGCGTAGCATAGTCCATCTCATCCCCAGCTACAGACAGAAATTTAAAATGACATATCTTATAGACAAAACAGAAAAAAAATGGTCTGAGGATGCAAAATTAAAACTACAAGCATGCTTGATTGTACAACCTGGTCCAACTTTGAAACTGCTTTCAGCAGATTTGCATGATACAGTGACTTCATACATCAGGTTTTGCAAAGACATGTGTGGACCTACTACAACCTTTCACTCATACAACAAGAACAAGCCCTGGTTCACAGCAAAACTCAAATAACTTTGTCATGACAAGCAAGAAGCCTACAAGATAGGAGGCAAGACACTGTATAACCAGGCCAGAAACACACCGACAAAAAAAAATCAGAATAACAAAAAAAAAATACTCTGAACAGCTTAAAAATCAACTTTCATCAAATCATTCTGCTTACATGTGGAGAAGCCTAAAGAACATCATTGGCTACAGGAATTCTTCACCCTCTGCTGAGAAAAGCCATCAACTATTAGAAGGCCTGGATATGCTCTACTGCAGGTTTCAAAAACAACTATCAATCTGATTTTAAAAACCCATCTCAACAATATTAACAACAAATATTTCCTCGACAACCACACCCATCACATCCACCTCTCCTTCTCAGCAACCCTCCCCTCCTGGGCCCTTACCTCCTCTGGAACCCCCAACTCTTATGATACTAGAAAAGGAAGTATGAAGTCACCTTCAAAAACGATCAGTAAAGTGCCTGACCCAGATGGTGTGACCCCCTTCCTGTCTTAAAATCTATGCAGCACAACTGGCCCCCATCTTCACAAGAATCTTCAGTAGGTCACTAGAGCTCTGCTATGTTCCTTCATGCTTTAAATGTTCTCCATCACTAGGCTAAATGACTATAGACCCATTAGATTAACATCAGTAGTCATGAAGACCTTTGCAAAATTGGTGCTGATCCATCTGAAAACCATCACAGATCCACTGCTGGACCCTCTGCAGTTTGCCTATTAAACAAACAGGTCAGCAGATGATGCTGTCAGTATGTCACTGCACTATATCCTGCAACATCAGGACTGCCCAAAGACCTATGCACAGTCCTTTCTGTTGATTGCAACTCATTGTTCAACACCATCATCCCTTTATCACAAACTGACCCAGCTCACTGTACCTGCTCATATCTGTAAGTGGATAACTTGTTTTCTGACAGATAGGAAGCAACAGATGAGGCTAGAGAAAATTGCATCCATTACTCGGACATCAGCACTGGTGCTCCTCAAGGATATGTGCTCTCTCTGCTGCTTTTCTCCCTCTGCACAGATGACTGCATATCTAGTGACCTCTCTGTCAAAATTCTGAAGATGGCAAATGACACAACAATAATTGGACTCATTAAAGATGATGATGAGTCTGTGTATAGATGGAGGTTGTGCAGCTGGCCCTGTAGTTGAAAAAACTTAGAGCTGAATACACTCAAAACTGTAGAAATTACAGTGGATTTTAGAAAGAGATTTATTATTTTATCCCCCCTTACCTTACTCAGCAACACAATACCAATAGTAGAGTCCTTCAAGTTTCTAGGCTCTATAATCTCCCAAGATTTAAAACAGGCAACTAACTTCAGCACCATTATTAAGAAGTTACATCAGACGATGTACTTCCTACATCAGCTCAAGAAGTTGCTGATACAGTTTTACAAAAGAATCACTGAGTCTGTCCTTTGTACATTTATTATTGTCTGGTTCAGCAACCATACAGGACAGATACAGACTCCAATGTATAGTCAAGATCACAGAAAAGATAATTGCAATTAACCTGTCCTCCATAAAAGACCTGTATACTGAGCGGGTCAAGAAAAGGGCAAAGAAGATATCTGCAGATCCCTCTCACCCTGGACACAACTTGTTTGAACACATCCCATCTGGTAGGAGCTACAGTGTACTGCGAACTAAAATTACTTAACACAAGAACAGTTTTTCTCCCATGTCATTGTTCAAATGAATACTTGACGAATGCTACAAGAGAGATAGAGCAGAAGGTAGAGAGATTTAAATTAACCCAGAAATTCTAATGTGTATACATACCTATTAATTCCACACTTTATAGCCCTTCCTTCTATTGACTGCACACTTACCAAATAACTAACATTGTTATGCATTATCTTATACTGTTTTTAATTGATGTTGCAAGTATACTGAGAGCTGTTGTACCAGAGTCAAATTCCTTGCATGTTTAACCATGCTTGGCCAATAAAGTATCTGAGTAGCTGAAGATTGTCAGTTTTCATATGTACTTTGGTGTTAAATGGTACAACTGATCTACCACCAATTGTAATTGGATCTGTGATTGATAAATGTTGTTTCAGAATCCAGGGATTTTAAGAAGCCATAAAGAAAAAGATTAGGTATTTTGCATTCAATTATTTTTTTAAAAAAGTATGTTAGACTCTAAAGTAATGTATGCTAAAGATCATTTCATTGAAAACTACTATTAAAACCATGTGAAATTTCTGATTGACCAATGAGACCTCCTTATATCAGAGATTGAGGATATTTTACTTTTTTTTTCAAATTTTTATCATTTTTTCAAATCTTATATTAGTTATAGATAGTTTAAACTTCAGCTTGGCATTTTATCTTCTTGTGAACATTCAAATAGAATTCCAGATACATTTTTTCCCTAATCATCTCCTCTGCCATGAATAGGATAGGTTATCCTTCCAAATTATTTAAAATTGCTTCATACCTCATGTAAAAACAGAACCTCTGTGCTGTTCATTAAAGCAGTGAGCTTTATTAATATTAATTAATAAATATTATTTATATATATTATATACAAATATTTAATAAATTAAAATTAATATATTGATTAAAAGAGGAAACCTTTACCTTTACCTTTTTTTAAGCAAACCACTAATAAAAGGTCTACCATTCTAAACTGTATTACTGGTTGATTGGCTGATTGTGATGCTTTCTAAATAATACTATCCTTGAAAAGCATTAGAATGGTCCAGAGAGTAGTTGCACATTCAATGTACACCCCTATAATGCTACTGCTGCATGAACTGCACTGTGTCCCAAAAGCATTTAGGGTGCAATTCAAGGTGCTGATCCTTCAAAGTGATGTATAGCATGCACCCAACTTATTTGCAGACCTCCTCTCCCACCAGATCTGGTAGAGAGGCATGCTCTGGGTCTCCTCAGTGAAGGAATGTTACCTAGCAGGTCCTAGGAATCGGGTGTCTATCACGGTGCCTGTTATATGGAACTGCCTCTTCCCAGCGATATAGACAATCTCAACCTTATAGACCATTTGGAAGACTTGAAGATATGGCTCTTCTCCCAAGGTAAGGCTGTTTGTTTAGAAACTCCAGAACAGATGTTCAGTAGAGATATCTTGTGTTTTTTATGAGAGGACCACAACCTGGGATTTTGTTTGTACAATTGTTGCTGATATTTTACACAGTATGTCTACTGCTCAAATTTTCATTGGTTAAAATCTTCATTATTTAGTATATTGAGTGATATAGCTCATGCAAAGTATTGTTTTGTCTTCTCTGAGTATATTTTCCCCCTTAAGAGGAAAAACACAAGATAGATAGATAGACAGACAGACAGACAGACAGACAGACAGACAGATAGATAAAAGCTGAAGTATTTCCCTTTCAATCATGTCTGACTCTGGGGGCGGTGCTCATCTCCGATTCACAACCAAGGGAGCCATCATTTGTCCAAAGATTCTTCCATGGTCATGTGGCTGGCATGACTATACACTTAGGTGCACGGATGCTGTTACCTTTCCCACCGAAGGTGGTATTTACTTGCATTTTTACATGCTTTCTAACTGCTTCATTGGCAGGAGCTGGGGCAAGTAATGGGAGTTCACCCCAATATGTAGCACTTGGGTTTCGAACTCAGAACTTCCAGCTGACAAGCTCAGCATCTTACCCACTAGGCTACCCCCCTCCCAGATAGATAGATAGTTGTATCAATTTGCTCTATAAAACATATAGTAAGAACATATCTTCTGATGATTGAGTGGGATTTTTTTTAATTCTCTGTAAGTACTGGATAACATTTTAAAATAGAGACTGCATTCTAATACTTTCCACCTTATAGAATTTTTTTTCAAACAGTTATAAAAATGGAACCCTACAAATTAGAAGATTTGGAGAAAGGATGCTTCAGTAGAATTTAGTAGCTAGAGAACTGAAGAAGGAAAACATTTCTCAGATGCTATCTAGCTCTAAGATGCTAGATAGACAATTAAAAAACATTGTGATTTATATTTACTACTATTAAGATACCAAAGTATAAACTAGAGATCAGCTTTAGTTATTGCATAATAATGCATAATAATAAAACTACTGTTTGTAGTCTGTGATATAGAAGGAGGATCATATCACTGTTCATTGGAGCAAAGTTTGTCCACTGTTTCTTGGTGTTTATATGCCTACTTTTTTCCAGAATAGAAGTACCTTTGATAAATATGGATACTACTTGGAAAACAAATACACCTCATTGCCTTTTTCATATAGTTCCTCAGCACTAGGCTGTAATAAATACAAAGGAAAGTGAGACCATGTCATTGCCTCGGTTCTTCTCATGTGGTGGACTGGAGAAGCTGGCATCGATGGGAAACAGAATAAACCAGTGAGAGTAATAATGTTGGTATTACCATCATGCTCCTACTCTTCTTTTTGTCAATGTCTGCTTACGCACTATGTGGAAGAGTTGTGGAGGCTCCACAATGTTTCTTACCATATATTATATTACATATAAAATCACCAGAAGGTTAACCATTAAACAATGGTCACATATAATTAATGCTCTAACCTTTGCTGCACTCTGCTATGTGGCAGGGAAGAAAAAACAATCACATATTTTTATTAATACAGATAATTCAGAAAAAAATATAATAGAAAAACCTTTGAAAGTAATTTGTATCATGCTACAAATAAAATCTAACCAACTATACACAAGTATTTTATGATTCAATGAATCACAGGTCAATAATTTAAGAAGGTTATGAGAACATAGTAAGGAGATCAAATTGAAAGAGGTCTGGAGAGAAAAGATTACATTGTTCTGAAAACAATATTTTCAAAACAGGCCTTTAATATTTTTTTTAATTTACATTAAATATTTTATGCAAATATTAGACAACAGCTGAGAATTCTTCAATTTAGCATTTGAAACAAATTGAAAGCATGCAAAACATATTCATTTCCTATGCAGTTTAGTTTTAAAATCTGCATTGTCTTTTTTAGGATTAACTGACAGTAACTCTTTGTGTTTAAATGGATTTTCCTTCAGCATGGTTTGTTTTCCAGATAGCATTATGCTTCAATACTCTTGCATAAATGGAAATGTAAAGACACAGATCAAGCAAAAATATATCCTTAATTCATAACCCTCAAACTTCTGTTTAAATTTCATTATGAAAAGGGATTTCAGATTCATATCCCATGCCTAATCCTGATCTGTAAAAGGTATATATTAAAAAATTCTCTGACAGATTATAACAGACTTTTATAGTAGTTGCCTATATTGATTAAAACATCAAGCAGTTACATATAAACCAATAATGAATTACTTCTCTAAGAAGATGAAACTTTGTGATATTTAAAATTACAGACTTGAAAGTAAGTAAAATTACCATTAATTATGCAGAAGAGAGCAACACCTTAGCAGAAACAAGATAAGCACTAATAATTTTAATTAAAATTTCATTCCTTCCATTTATCTTCTTTCAAGGTCATCTGCTGAAGCCTTCTATGACACTGTTACTGAATGGTGCTAAAATCTTTGTTAATTGTTATGATATAAACCTCTTACATTATTGCCCATTTTTTAAAAAATATTTTTGGGAATCATCTAAACAGGTATATTTACAGACAACCCACTCCAGTATCCCTGCCAAGAAAACCCCATGGACAACAACAAA
>JANHZU010002111.1:42441-53881 GCA_032468055.1 Acrochordus granulatus | reverse complement strand
GGCAGGAGAGAAAGGGAAAGATATACCCAACTGAATGCAGATTTCCAGAGAATAGCAAGGAGAGATAAGAAGGCCTTTTAAATGAGCAGTGCCAAGAAATAGAAGAAAACAATAGACTGGGAAAGACTAGAGATTTCTTCAAAAAAATTGGAGTTATCAAGAGAATGTTTTGTGCAAAAATCAGCATAATAAAGGATGAAAATGGTAGGGACCTAATAGAAGCAGAAGAGATGACAAGAATACACAGAAGATCTATACAAGAAAGATCTAAATGTCCCAGATAACCACAATGGTGTGGTCACTGACCAAGAGCCAGATATCCTGGAGTGTAAAGACAAGTGGCCTTAGGAAACATTATTAACAACAAAGCTAGTGGAGGTGATGGTATTCTATCTGAATTATTTAAAATCCTAAAAGATGATGCTATTACAATCCTAAAAGATGATGCGCTCAATGTGCCAGCAAATTTGGAGAACTCAAGAGTGACCACAGGATTGGAAAATGTCAGTTTACATTCCAATCCCAAAGAAGGGCAATGCCAAAAAATCTTCAAACAACCTTACAGTTGTGCTCATTTCACATCTAGCAAGGTTATGCTCAAAATATTACAAGCTAAGCTTCAGCAATATGTTAACCAAGAACTATCAGAAGTACAAGTTTTGAAACTGAGTTTCAAAGAGGCAGAGGAGCTAAAGATCAAATTGAAACAGTCACTAGATCATGGAGAAAGCAAAGTAGTTCCAGAAAAATATCTATTTCTGCTTCATTGGGTATACTAAAGCCTTTGATTGTGCGGATAACAACAGACTGTGGTAAATTCTTAAGAAGATACAAGTATTAGAGTACCTTACCTGTCTCCTGAGAAATCTGTATGCTGGTCAAGAAGCAACAGTTAGAAAGGACATGGAACAACTGATTAGTTCAAAACTGGGAAAGGAAAACAAGACTTTATATTGTCATCCTTATTATTTAATTTATATGCAGAGTACATCATGCAAAATGCCGGGCTGGAGAAATCACAAGCCAGAATTAAGACAGATATGCAGATTATTCCACTCCAATGGGAGAAAGTGAAGAAGAACTAAAGAGCCTTTTGATGAAAGTGAAAGAGGAGAGTGCAGAAGCTGGCTTGAAACTCAACATTAAAAAAACTAAGATCATGGCAACCGGTCCCATCATTTCCTGGCAAGTAGAAGGGGAAGAAATGGAAGCATTGGCAGATTTCACCTTCTTGGGCTCCAAGAACACTGCAAATGGTGACTGCAGCCATGAAATTAAAATATGCTTGCTCCTTTGGAGGAAAGCTATGGCAAACCTAGACAGTGTATTCAAAAGCAGAAACCATCACCTCACTGACAAAGGTCTGTATAGTCAAAGCTATGGTTTTCCCACTAGTATGGCTGTGAGAGTTGGATCCTAAGGAAGGCTTAGCACCAAAGAATTGATGCCTTTGAACTGTGGTGCTGGGGAAGACTCTTGAGAGTCCCTTGGATTGCAAAGAGATCAAACCTGTCAATCCTAAAGGAAATCAACCCTCATTGGAAGGACAGATACTGAAACTGAAGCTCAAATACTTTGGCCACATTATACTAAGAGAGGACTCATTGGAAAATATCATTATGCTGGGAAAGATTGAAGGCAAAAGAAGAAGGGGACAGCAGAGAATCAAATGGTTAGATAGCATCATCAATGCAATGAACATGAATTTGAGCAAATTACAAGATACAGTGGAGGATGTGATATGTTATGCTCCATGGGGTCTCAAAGAGTCAGACATAACTTAGCATCTGAACAGCAACAGCAGCCGTGGCTTTTAACAAACCTGATCCATCCCTGCATCTGTTGCTGCTATACAGGAGTAGTTCTTGCTCACTTTTCACTATCGCCACCTCACTTTCACTGTTTCCTCACCAACATGGAGAGGCTCACTAGCATGCAAGTTTCAGCTATGGTTAAAATGGAGGAAGCAAAAATCCTATTATCTGAAAATTGATGGAGAAGTGCAGTTTTTGTAATTTAACAATGTGCCACTGCCAAATTGCATGTGTTAAATGTCATGGGTAAGATCTTGATTAGCTGCTGATATGCAAAAAAAAAAATCAGTGTAGGATTCACTCTTTACCTTCTTTAAAGGATTTTAGTATATAAGATCTTTTCATTGCTCAGGAGCATACAATGGACCGCATCATCAAGCAAAAACACATGGTGATGGAACCAATAATATTCAGCCAATTGTTTGTACCCTTCTTCTTTCACCAGCATACAAAAAGTGGGGTAATGGTGCCAGTATTTATGCCATGTGTAAAGGGTCAAGGATGAGATTTGATGCTCCATTCCACATTTGACCATATAACCATTATATCTGACCAATATAACTCCACAAAGTTGGTTTAGTATACCCATTGGATTGTGTAGACTAGGTGTGTCCAAATTTGGAAACTTTAAGATATGTGGACTTCAACTCCCAGTTCCTTAGCCAGCATAATTGGCTGATGAATTCTGGGAACTGAAGTCCACACATCTTAAGGTTGCTACCCCTGGTGTGGACTGTCCATATTAGGGGATCACAAGTTTCCTCTCTTTAAGGCTGAACAGCACATTACTTTAATGACATCGGGTCTTCATATTGAATCTGGTGCTATTTGCAAGGCACTTGGAATATTCTAACAGGCAGTACTTCTCTAGTAGTCACTTGTTATTAAAGAAGCAAGAACAAATAACACCCAGAGACTGTTATATAAAATTCCCTAATAAAATAAGGAAGCCTCTAATAATGCACTGATACATCAAACTGTTTCTGCAAGTGGCATGTAATTTGCAGAATAAACTTAAAGGAATAATTTTCAAGAGCAGGCTCCTGAATAGAGAAAGGACTTGGTGCTGTTGAAAAAGATTAGGCATTCTGCTACCTAACTTTATTGCTATGTACACAAATACACAAGATTCAAGCACTCATTTATTCATCTAGTAAAACCATTAATAACTATTTGAGTTTTCAATTTAAAGAGTGTCCTTTTTACTTGTAAAGATTTGTGCAAGCATTGTACCATTGCATATACAGTACCTTAATCTCAGGACAAATATGTGTTTCTCCCTGTATAAACTAATAGAATATTAAACTGCACAAACCTTGCAGAGACACTGGGAAATGCCTTCTATCATTACTTGGTGAACAAAGGCCCTCTTAGAAAGGAGAATTCAGAGTCAGTATATAACTCTAGAAGGAAGACTGTGCAAGAGGCTAAGATAAATGTTTGAAACTGGTTCTGTTGCAACATTCCCTTATTGATATGAAACATTTGAAAAAGGCTGAATTCTTCTTTTCTCCTTCATCCCTTTACATTTATCCCTCCCCCTTTTTTTTGTTCCCATCTTTCTCATAAAAGATTCAGGTAAATGTAGCATGACAAACCAATTTAAGCCAATTTCAAAGTTATTTGAGTAATTGATTGTTGAGATAACACTATCAAATTTCCATTCAGCAATTATCCTCTTAAAGACACAGACTATAAGTACAAGAAGAAAGGATTATGAATTAAAGCAGGAGGTTCTCTTCCTCCTTCATCCTCACAAAAGGATGGGCATTTAAAAGCTATTCTGCTCTTAATCATATTGAACCAAGACTTATATCTCAATATATGCAAAATTTTTAAAATGAAAGCAACTGTTTCAAAGTTTTGGAAATACAGTATATTATAGAGGAGGTTCCTAAAGATTGAGAGACAACAGGAAAATTCTCATTTTAATATATATAAGTTTCTTAGACATAACTTAAGAAACACAAGGGAGAGAATATTGTTTTCACAGAAGCCTGAGTGCTAACTGATACAGAAGTTGATGATGGAAATACCAGCTTTAGCAGAAAGACTTGGTTTAATGCTAGTTTTTCCATCCTAATGAATGGTGTCATTACCAGAGAGATGCTTTTCTATAAAAGAGAGGAGGGAATTCTGGAGCTTATTCCCATTTAATCAACTTTTTAGAATGAGTAGCCATAACCATATTACTCCAAGGTACTGTTGGTTAATTATTTCCTTCACATATAAAAAGAAAATAGGTGTTATTAGCAATTTGACTTCTGAAAGCAACTGTTGATACTCTGCATATATTCAACAAAAGATTAAGATTTTCTGAGTTTACAAGCACTTTAAATTTGAAACTCAGACGGGTTAGATTTTTTTGCTCTCAGTTCTGATTAAGCAGATTTTAAGCCTGATTTTCAGAGACTGCCTGGACAAGTCCCTGAAGTTTTCTTGGGAATTTATTTCAGAATGGTTTGCCATTGACTTCTTCCTAGGGCTGAGAAGAAATAACTGGCCCAGGATCACCCAACTGGCTTTGTGCCTAAGGCAGGACAAGAACCATTACTGAACTGGTGTACTCTCTCTCACTATCTATATTTATATCTATATCCTTTTAAATATATTTGAATACAGTTAATGATAGAAGTGATTAATATTATACAGACATGGATGTAATTATATATTATATATGATCAATAATCCAATATTTTATAAAATACAAGCAAAATGCATCAATGTAGACTGCAGTGGTAATTGCAAATTTAGATTCAAACAGCACAAAAACTATTCCATTTGTGGAATAGAGAGGAAAAGTTTTTAGCTTCTCCAAAATGCTCTCCCTTTCTTTGTCAAGCTTAAAGAGAAAGAAAATACTATCAAATCTTAAAAAGCTTAGAGATGGGATACCACAACATACAATGGTCCTCATCATTGACCATACTGCATAAGAAGGCCAAAAGTTCTTAAAGATAGCCAGGGAAGAATGCCATAACCCCTGGGACACTATATATAATAGTTTAAACTGCATTGTAGTCCTGACAAGCAGGTAATGATATGCCCTATTGTGAAAATTTAGAAGACTTAGCATTGTATGAACTGGACCATTCTGGACCTGAAGAAAAGGAATGTAACAGGAAACAACTGCAGTGATCCAGACATGACATGTCACAGTATAAACAAGTAGGTTTGCTATTTTGAGAATCAGGAATAAGATTTAGCCATAATTATAAGAAATGGCTTCAATATGGTGTGGGCATATTGAGTCAGAACCAAGATCCCAAGCCATTGAAACTGGAGCTAACCTGGATAACAAGATCAATCTTATAAACAATAAATTGCCTGGAACCATTTTCACCTTCAAGTGATGACCAGATAGAAAGCCCTACTCAGAGATCACAAACCAATGCATCCAAATGAAGAGTTATCAATGTTTTCTCTTTAGGTGCAGAAGAGTTACATTTTTAGTGGATAAAATGATTGTATACATCCTTATCTCCCCACATTAAAAGGACTTTTTAATGGACTATTTTTTTTTAGAAATCTCAAGTATTTATTTACTACTTGAATTATATACTATATGCCATGATGAAAACTCTTAGAACAGATTATTAGTCAAGAATGTTCCTCAATAAAATATTTGATGATGATGATGATGTTCGTCCATCATTTCTGAAGAGGACCTTAACATCTAACAGGTTGTGGACTGCCCACGATGTGTCTGCAGGTGACTGATAAGGCCAATACAGGCACAAAATATTCTGCTATATGTCGGGCAGACATGTAAGGGCACCAGTGTTGCAGCATTTGCAACTCTGGCTTTACAGAGTGCTCATTTCTCTTGTGCTATAGTTGTCCTTCTGGCTTCATATGTCTGGCAGCCTTGGTGGATCAGCATGCGCCATGTTGATTGATTTCCCAGGAGGTGATGCTTGAGAGAGACTTTCAGGGACTTGAGAGAGGCTTTCAGCATTTCTTTATATTGCTTCTTTTGTCCCTCTTGTGATCACTTTCCTTAAGACTGCTCACCATAGAAAAGCTGTTTGGGGATGCAGTGGTCTAGCATCCTTGCAACATGGCCTGCCTAGCATGTCTGGGCTTTCATCAGCAGGGTGTGAACTGATAGCAGACCTGCTCTGGAGAGAACTTCTGTGTCTGGCACCTTATCCTGCCACCGGATCCTCAGAAGTCTGTGAAGGCAAGTCGTGTGAAAGTGGTTCAGTTGCCTAGCATGTCTCCTATATACAGTCCAAGTCTCACTGGCATACATCAAGGTAGTTAGCGCTACTGCTCTGTAGACATTAAGCTTTGTGGCAAGACTTATTCCATGGCGGTCTCACATGTTGGTCAGCAGTCTGCCAAATACAGAACTTGCCTTGGCGATTCTGCAGTTGACCTCAACATCAATTGACACTGCGTGGGTGAGGGTTCTGCCAAGGTATGTAAATTGGTCCACTGCTTGCAGCTTTTGTCCCTTCACTATGATAGTGGGCTCTTGGTGTTGGGCTTTCGGAACAGTCTGGTGCATCACTTTGGTTTTCTTTGTGTTGATGAGGAGGTCAAAGTTGTCACATGCTGCTGTGAATTTGTCCATGCTGGCTTGCATTTCCTGCTTTGATCCAGCATTCAAGGCACTGTCATCAGCAAAAAGGAAGTCTTATAGCACACTCTCCTTTATCTTGGTGACAGCCTGGAGTCTTCACAGGTTGAACAGTTTCCCATTGGTCCTGTATCTCAGGCTGACCCCCAAGGAACTGTTCTGAAAGGCATCTGACAACATGGCTGAAAACATTATGCTGAACAGGGTCAGTGCCAGCACGCACCCTTGCTTGACGCCGTTTGTGATGGGAAAGGCCTCTGAAGCTTCTCTGTCATCCAGAACATGAGCCATCATGCCATTGTAGAACTGATGTACCATTAGGATGAATCTGTCAGGGCACCCAAACTTCGATATGATGCACCACAGACTTTCACGACTGACAGTGTCAGAAGCCTCAGTGAGATCCACAAAGATCTGTTCACAATTCTGCTCTTGACACTTCTCTTGGAGCTATCGGGCTGTAAATATCATGTCCACAGTGCCATACTCTTTGCGAAAGCTGCACTGTGTCTCAGATAGTAGATCCTGTTCCAGGTGGTCAATCAGGCAATTCAGCACACTCATGCAAGGATCTTGCCTGTGATGGAAAGCAGTGATATTCCTCTATGACTATTGCAGACTTACCGATTTCCTTTCCTCTTATAGAGGTGTATGATGGATGCGTCTTTCAGTTCCTGAGGAATGGATCCTTGATTCCAAAAGGACTGGAACAACTGAGTTTGTCAACAAGCACTGTACCACCATCCTTATAGAATTTCACTGGAATCGCATCAGATCCTAGGGCCCTGCCACTGGACAGTTGGCTGATGGCCTGTAGGGTTTCATTCTCTGTTTCAGTCCAGGCTGGGGTTAATATCCACCTGGGGCATTCTGTCAATTGCCTCAACTAATTGAGTCCAGTAGAGGGGAGCTCCCTAAGGGGTGAGGTCCGTACAAGGATCTGAGAGCTTTGTAGAACTTTTGGCATCATTTCTATCAGCAAACTTCTGGATTTCATCTGCTTTGGCATTCAACCAGGAGTCCTACATCTTGCGAAGCTTGCTGTGTATGGTCCTGTGAGAGTTGTTGAAGGCATTTTTCTAAGCTTTTGATGAGTGCTTTTCATCAAGTAGGGCCTTGATCATCATTTTCATCAAACCAGTCTTGCTGTTTTCTGTGTGAGAATCCAAGAATCTTTAGTGCAGGAGAGTGCACAATATCCCGGAAGCTTTCCCAGTCCTTCTCAGCATTTTCCTCTAATTGCAGCTCTGAAAGTTGGTTGTCAAGATCTTCTGCCAGTGAAGTTTATATGCTTAATCTGCCAGAGTCTGTCTTCACATGCTCGGGATAGACAAACCCCTATCTCACCAAAGGTCAATGACCTAATGGCTACCCTAATCCTGGTTTGGCTAGCCTGTCGAAGCTGTTGCCTGGGGTATGGCTGCTGCACATGCTACAGCTACTAGGAGCCACAGATGAGAGCTGAATGACAAATGGGGACCAAAGGTGGATGAGCTGTCCTGAAGGACACATCATGCCCCTACACAAGAAGTACTACCCCTCCCAGAACATCCCATTAACCCCAATAATTATAAATAAATATTTAAATAATAAAATACTGTATAAATCTTCAATGGGGTTCTTCAGTTTACTGATGTTGATCTTTTTCATCACAGCTTTGTCTCCTTTTGGATGTCTCTTTGGTTTGATGTGAAGGCTTAATTTGGAGATGATGAGTCTGTGGTCAGTCCAACAGTCAGCACTCAGATGGCCTTGGTCACCCTTACATCCTATCTGTCTTTCCTCTGCATGATGACATAATCAATGAGATGCCAGTACTTGGAGCGTGGGTGCATCCAGGATTCTTTTTGTGAGTGGGCAGGTGGAAGATGGTATTGGTGATAATCAGATCATGAGCTGCACATGTCTTCATTAGCAGTAGGCCATTGCTGTTACATTTGCCAATTACATTTTTTCTAATGACTCCATCCCAAGCAGAATGATCGGATCCTACTTTCACGTTGAAATTGCAAAGTAGAATCAGCCTGTTGGTGCGCTTCACGGATGAAAGTAGGGCATCAAGATCTTCATAAAACTTGTCCTTTACTTCATCTGGATTCATCATTGTAGGTGCGTAGGCACTGATCAGCGTGGCTTGCTTTCCTCTCAGTAGTGGGAGATGCAGTCTCATGAGTCAGTTGTTCACGCCCTTAGGAAGACTAGCAAGTTTGCAGACAAGATGGTTCTTAACTGCAAAGCTAACTCCAGATTCACGACATTCATCACTGCTGCATCCACACTAGAAGAATGTGTAACCCACCTCCTGTTTCTGTGAGCTGACTTTCACTGGCTAGATGAGTTTCATACAGGACCACAATATAAATGTAAAATCTTGTGAGCTCTCTGGCAACCAAGGCTGTTCTTCTTTCTGGTCAATCTGCTGAGGGGTTGTGTTGAAGCGTACGTTCCATGTGCCAATAGTGAGTGGTCTCATCTTACATTTCGTTTGAAGTTTTGTTGTTCGACCGCATAAAATGGGATCCTTAAGCTGGCCAGGGTTCTATGAATCAAACAATGTTTAAGGCACTTATTCTAGCACCTTCCTCTTACTAAGGAGGTGAGCTGTGCAGTCCTAAACAGACTGCTCAGTCATTCAGGTAGACGCCAAATCCAACTGTTGCTTCAGTCAGCAAAAAGACAACCATTAGACCTGAGCTACCTGTGTACAGGTCTTCAGCTACAATTCTCAGTGTATCCACACCAGCTGTTTCATCACTCACCCATTGCCACAGGACTTTGAGGTTTACAGGAATTGGGGGATGTCAAGACTTGTGCATGAATTGGATTAAAGTGAGGGAGAGGTGTACATTGTCAGCCTCACTCTCTTTTCCCAGATTCCATCTTGTTCCAATGGCAGGACAAAAATTGAGACAGTTGGAGATGGGCTGGGTGCAGTGGTTGACCAGGGCATCATTGTGTCTTGCCATGCTCTTAGCATACCACATTACTTGCAGAAACTGCCTTCATGATCGTTGGTCCTATTCTAGAAGGTCTTATATGCTTAATCTGCCAGAGTCTGTCTTCACATGCTCGGGATAGACAAACCCCTATCTCACCAAAGGTCAATGACCTAATGGCTACCCTAATCCTGGTTTGGCTAGCCTGTCGAAGCTGTTGCCTGGGGTATGGCTGCTGCACATGCTACAGCTACTAGGAGCCACAGATGAGAGCTGAATGACAAATGGGGACCAAAGGTGGATGAGCTGTCCTGAAGGACACATCATGCCCCTACACAAGAAGTACTACCCCTCCCAGAACACTCCATTAACCCCAATAATTATAAATAAATATTTAAATAATAAAAGACTGTATATTCAAATAATAAAAGACTTTTATAAAATAAATCCCATTTTCAGATATTCATAATTTTATTCCTGTTTTCATTTCTATTTCTAGATTACTTGTGTAAGATTATAATTTATTTAGCACAACACGTGTGGACTCACATTGAAAATGGCATTTAAGATCTATTTACTATTGTCAGTTTTCTGAAAATTTACATGTTCTATTTGTTTGGGCCTTCTGTGTGTGTGTGTGGGGGGGTTATGAATCTCTCTCTTTCAATTAGGTCTTGTTTCTCTAGGTCTTGTTTCTCTATAGCTTTCCTGAGTTAATGTGTTAAAATGATAGAAAAATATACCACTGATTTTTTACATCCATGTGACAAAATTTGGTGGCATATTTGAAGGGAAGTTCAAAGTAACAAAAAGTGGTTGGGAACTGAATATGAGCTGTTGGCAATACTTTAGATTGTTTTTTAAAAAAAACCTTTGAAGCTAATTTAGCCAGAAGTCAAAATCCCACAAATGCAAACAGTACAGAACCACAAATTCAAACATGTCAGAAAGTTGTTTGAATAAGCATAGTAATATGATCAATAAAACTTGTGTGTTTCTAGTTGGATTAGCTTTTAATCATAGAACTATTGATGTAATGATGGGAAAGAAATGAAAGATACTCCTTTAATGATGGTTGAAGTTAGGAGGAAGGACAGTGATCAATGGTCAAATGCAAGCAATGGATCTCAGGTTCAGTTCTTTGTAAGTACAGTTAGGAAAAGTCATTGTGAAGAATGCTGGTAAAGTGTCAATCAATGTAGAAAATACTAAACTCAGTGAAAAACTAAAGCAATATCCTACTTTCTTAGTACTTAAATAATATAAAGCATAAATGTGCATTGTATCTGGAGGAACCCAAATTTTTGAATATATTCTGACATGCTTTTGTGAGCCTCCAAGAGTCTCCGGATTTCAGTGGCATAGAAATCTAATAAATAAATAAATGCTGCAGATTTATGTGAGGTAGGAATTGACAGAATTACTCCACAGTTGACTCTCCCTAAGGTTAACAAAGTCACACATAAAAAGGTGGCAGGAACTTTATTGCATGATCGTGGATGCCATCTTTACTTTTTTTTAAATTTCCCTCTTCCTTACAGATATCCCTGTTTGAGGGGTGAAAGTAACTTTATTGAAAACACTTTTGCCCCAAAGAAACAAATCAACAAATAAATAGATCCTACAGTTCTGTATAAAATTTAAGTATCCTCCATGCCTGTAAATTTCAGTCATGCAATTAAAATAATAATAGTATTTCTCCCTTTTAATGACAAAAATAGAGAACAAAATGCGAATTAAGAGCACTAAGACAAAGGGAATCTTTCTGCTGTATCCTTGAATTAGGTTACCTCTGAAACAACATCTGATGTTTACTGTTTACTGAATTACAAGCCAGATGAATCTTTGTGGTTTGTGTGCTTCCTTATTCCAAACTGTATGTACAGTTTTGGAATAACTTCTCTGTTTGATGGAATGTTCCAGATAAATAGATTTTTTCTGAGCGGTGAAGGGGAAGAATGTTTCTGAATAGTTCCCCTATAGTAGAGTGCAGTGGTTATAGCTCAATTTGACCAAAGACAAATTCCTATTCAGTCGTTAGTTGGCTGCAGATCAGTTAATCTTTCTTAGCCTTAGGTATTTCACTGAATGGTTAGGAAGGGAAA
>JANHZU010002111.1:21249-35947 GCA_032468055.1 Acrochordus granulatus | reverse complement strand
CTTCAGTGGCTGAGATATCTTTTACATGCTGGTTGTCCAGTCTGCCATTTTCCCTCCTGTCTTTTAAGGTTATTCCCACATAACATTAAGGAATCAGGGTTTTATTTAGTTTTTCATAGTTACAGTTACTTGTTGATTTCCCAAATATCTCAAGTTAAGCTCTGAAAGCACCCTTTTGGGACTTTAGGATGATTGCAGAAGCAGTACTGAGATGAATAAATAGGAGTTTGGCAGAAGGAAAGAAATGGCCTACATTGTTCCTACCTCAGATAAAACAGTACCACATTTGCTTATTTCCTAAAAAGATAAATGTTCTATTAATCAAACTAAACTCAACTGCTGGCGACTTTGTAGGCATGTCGATACAGTTTTCTTGCCTGCAGTATAGAAGTGTTTGCAATTGTCTTCTTCAGAACTGTTTTCAATTTCTTAATCTAGTCTGTAAGTTACTATATCCTTAAAGTTTCCCATCTAACTACGTCCAAAGTCCCAGCCTAGATAAAGAAATCTACAGTAGATAGTGCCAGGCGCTAAAACATGTATTATATGCACATACCTGCATTTTTCCTTGGAGTTGAAACTGGAATATACATATTTTTTTTTCAATTATAAAGGGTATAATGGACTAGGTAGTTGCTGGAGTATGCTTGAAACAGAATTATACAAGGTATGCCATTAAGGTATAAAGCACTTGAGTATCACATGGCTTGGGGACTTCAGGCTTGCAATTATACATAACAGCAAGGTATGTTTAAAAAAGTCAAGATGGCAATTACAAAAGTACTATAAAACATTTTTAGGAGAGTTTAGGTCAAACTGTCATTGCTGCCACCTTGGCTTTTTTTTATCACACTTTGTTTGCAGTATTGAACCTATATAATTTATGAGCAATGTGTTTCTGAAGTGAATCAGTGGTTCTGGGTGCGTGGTTTATCATTCAGTCCCTAATGTAATTGGCCAGCATCTTTCACGGCCATAGACTTCACTGTGTCCACAGTTATTTTGCTTCTTAGATAGCGACTGGTATCAGTTTTCAAATTAAGCAGGGAATGTATTTGGCACAGGAACTTCAGTTTCTGACTTATATTGTAAGTAGGGAGCACAAGGGAAATAGCTGAAATATTGCTGAATGTTTAGATACGAAATTAGAACATCCCATGTCTTCCTAGCAATCTCTCTAAGCTTTCCCATTTAGCATACCTACTGACTTTGTGGGAGCACTGTAGCAAGTTCTAAATGATGCATGAAATGAAGAATTTCTTGCTGTCTATAGGAGAAATAATAGTGGCTTGTAGCAATCACAGCTGTGCAGCATTTTTTACCTATATGGCATGATTCTATTCAAACGAGAAAAATCTTCTACAAGCCTCAAAGTAATATTTAAAAAGTTTAAATCACACCTTTAGATAAATAAAAAACTTGTTTATGTTTGTCTGTCAGAAATTGCCCCATACCTTATGACATCAAAAGTTCTCCCTCATCTTATCCTACACATTCTGATACATAGCAGTCTTCTGTAAAAGGAACATTTCTGTTTCCAAAATGGGTATCAGCTTGGATTTTGAAATGTAGTTCAAGCACATTTTTGTCAACAATAATAAAAACATGTAAAACCTTAATTATATTTTATTAAAATATTACTTTAAAAATAAATCAGGTGCAGATATGAAGGAACTGGTGCCAGCTGATTATTTACTCAGTTCACTAGAAGATTTCAGTCATTTCTTGACTTTTAATTGGTGAAAATATTTTTCAAGACAAAGATGTGGGCTACTATTCTAAAATCGTAATAACACGCACAAATGGCTTAATAATGCCTTTTCTACAATTGCTTTTTAAAAGTAAGAGATTTATTTTGGAAATTATGTGATTTCTTGGGGTTTTTTAATAACTGATTTGAATAACATTTTGCCCTAGCAAATAAGAGCAGCAAAGAAGAATAACTTATATTTTCAGAGATCTATACAGCAGCTGAATATAAAGAACTTTTTCTGTTGCATCAATACCCAAATCAAAGAAATTCATTTAACAGAGGGTACTGTTAGGTACTGTATACCTGCAAATTCACTCTATGTGGTTATTTTCTCATGCAGAGAAACATATCTCAGCTATCTTCACTGAGGACACCTGTGACAAAAGTGATTTACTATGTATCAGGAGTCCTGAGGCCCTGATCCACAATGATAAAGTGGCTGACTAAAGAAAACTTCTGTAGTAATTATAGGAATAATTTGTCTCAATATGAATGTACTCAAGGTGCCATTCCAAAAATGAATGACATATTTCATGTAAGTCTAGTAATTATTGTTTTTGTGGAAATTCTTTAAAAATTGCAGGGAGCAGAAGCAACAAGGATTAGAACACATTAAC
Organism: Acrochordus granulatus; assembly: GCA_032468055.1. NCBI lineage: Eukaryota > Metazoa > Chordata > Lepidosauria > Squamata > Acrochordidae > Acrochordus > Acrochordus granulatus. Next base: position 33,577 of record JANHZU010002111.1, on the reverse strand, counting down.
AGTAATGCATGTCCTCTTAATTAAAAGAATGAATGCAACAGAGCAATTTTGCAACATTAATTACATCCCAGTTTGATTTAACCTATGTGGGCCAATCAAATACATTCTAAGCCAACTTATCACCTGCTTGTCTGGAGAAGTAAATTGAACTCTTTATGGGGCACTGAGATAGGTCATCAGGCACTTCTGTTTTTTGTTTTTTTGCCTTCACCCACTTTTCACAAGAATTAGAAGGAAAGAGGGCAACTGTCAATCCAGCCGTGTGGCAATCATTGCAGGTTTGCAGTGAAGCAGAAAAATAGTGTAATAAACAGGTCTTGCTGCCTTCTATCACTCCATTCATCCTACACTTGAAGCACTTGGGCCTTCTGGCCTTACTGAGCGTTAAATCCCTATCCAGCTGTTTGACCCCATTAAGAGAACATGATAGGCACCCCGTCACATGAAATGGCTGCAACAGTCTGATGCACCGAATCTATCTTTCCGACAGGTAAACCTATGGATAATTTATTTTGATGTGGTTTCAAAGTATGTTGACAGCAGTCAGGGAGGGCCTACACCACATGAATTCTCTCGGTATGTGAGTGCATGTTTTAAGGTTGAGCTGTTTCATTGCTCAAGAGCCATTGTTAACGAACATGTGGTTAAAAAGAGTGTGTTAATACTGATTGACCACTTTTAACAGGCTGTCTTTTGATAGACCTTCAGACCATAAAACCGTAATGCAGCCTCAGCATATGTGCTGTTAAAATCAATATCCAATACTGTAAATCCACAGTATCCCTACTTGCACTAGTCTTTCTGCAGTTGTCATCACATTAAACCTACAAATGATCACCTCTGTATATGACGTTTAACAATGTGAAGGGATATTGTACAGTAGGGATGAATCTCAACATTACACATTAAACTGATAAATACTATTTGGTTTGGTGGGATAATTTTTGGCTGTATAGGAACATTAAAGTAATTACTTGGAGACCAAAGTGTTTAAATATGGTATAGTGTCTTCTCAGGAACTAAATTAAATAAAACACATTAAAGTGGGTCATACCTTGTAAGGTCTTTATGCAATATTTAAAATGTTGTCTTATGGCCCACATACTCTGATACACCTTGCTCCATAATATTTTAAACAGAGCCTTTTTGATACAAATATAGTGGTAGGTCTGAAAACCGAGTGACTTCCAAGTCACCCTTTTGATTGCTGTTTGACCGTACCTCTACGTGTGCCATTTAAGCCTACAGAATCCAATCAGCGTGTCAGTTAAATTGCTCCTCATCTGTCGAGATTAAGCGTTCAACTATTATCTCAGATTTAGTAGAAGTCTTGGATACTGGCACATTTCACTGGAGCCATTAGTAACACCTGGTATCATTCACATTAGTTTAAGATCTGGCACCATAAATTTCCAGCCATTAATGATTATTCTGACTTCTCAGGATAAATGGCTTAACGTTTTTGATAATGAAAATATACATTCTGCAGTAGTTCTTTCTTAAACCCACATTACCTTTGTAATGTACTTCATGGCTGATAGTAACAGGCTATGTCATAACTCTTGCATAGATTTTTTAGGATGCTGTACAGCATTTAAGGTATGTTGTGCTATTAATTTCATCATGTTGGATGAGATACTTGTTTTCTTGTGTTTAATTCCAAAACAGAATGAAGTCGATCGATTATTTAACTTATAATGGGAACTTAACCATATCAGAAAAGATGCCCTTACAAAAATACAAAAACAAACCAAAAACTTCAGCTTCTTCTGTTACTACTTCTGATAGGGAGAATGTATTTTCATAGCATCATGACATTCTCAGTGACAAATTTCTTTCAATATTATCAAAATAACAGGGGGAAAAATCATCGCAAGAGCAGTGTATGTCAGATTAGTTATAGCTGAGAGAGATTATTTAAATATCTCAAATAAATCTTTTCATTCTCAGCACATTCATCTCTTTTAAGTGCTCATTAAGGTAAGGTGTGACAGTTCTGGAAAATGAAACATTAATTCTTTTTCTCTGAAGCTTGAGTCAAACATTCCCAAGGGCAGCTACAGTATAGGTGTATTACAGGATGAGGGCAGCTCATAGGCTCTTCCTGCATATCATTCCCCAAAACAGAGAGACATTTCCTGTTGCCACTATTCTTCTTGCTCACATACCCATGATCTATGTGATGCTAAAGAAAACAGATGTCAGGTTGTGGGGCTTGATAAGCACTCAGTGGAACTTAGCTGTATTTTAACTTATTTCAGCTCAGTAGACTTTGCAATCATTCTTCTTGCAATACTTCAGGCAAGCCTTGCCAAGACAGCGACCAATCCAAAAGAAAGGTCTGATTTAAAAAAAAAAAACATGACAGCACTGTTAAAATGTCTTGGGACTTATTTTGAAAGATGTTACTTGCTGCAACAAACAATAAAATTGATTAACAATTACCCATTTATTGCAGCTCATTAATGGTACAGTACTTGATTTTGGGCTGAACAGTCACATTTCTTGCTTAGTCTGGGTTCAGTCATTTTGGTTTATGTCATGTTTTCATTTGGAAAGCTTAATAAATTATAGGCTTCTATTTGTTATGTGAATTATGTTGCCATACAATGCAAAATTCAGGAATGCAGCCAAGATATATAGGAATATAAGGAATTCAAGGATTCCATGTTCCCATTGCAAATTATGTTACCTGTTGCCCAAATAACTCCTTTGCACAAATTATTACTTTTTCTAGATTTGGGCACAGGAGGGAAGGAAGTTAAAATTCTTACCTACAGTTGGATTTTTCTCAATGATATACTCAACATTAAATTCCTGCCTCCAAAATGTTTAAAAAGTCTTATTTTACTTTTTTATATATTTTTATGTATTTTACATTCATAGTGATGAAAAAGCTTTGATCTTTTATTTGCTTTCCTTATTAACCCTACTCAGCTCAATAAGAGTGAATTACACAAATTTCTGTTGTTCAGCTTTAAATATAACTTATTTGAAACCTATAAGAGATATAGCTATATGCTTTTGATATATGTTGCTATGTTTCTTTGATGAATTGTCATTTGGATTTCAACATTTTTTTAGTTGAAAGAACATGAAAATAATTATATAAATAAATTATGTTCAGCTTCCAAGATAAAAATTCTCAATAATACTTTGGTCAACACCTTTGCTTTAACTAATAGAGGGCATTCTCCTTATGACAGAGACAAGTGTTTGTGTGGGAAAAAAAACACAATGTATATTAAATAAACATCTATGAAATATACCAGAAACAGATGGTATGTCACTGTCATGTTGTTACTATGGTAAGTGGAAGTGTTTGGTTGTCATAGGCTGCCTTCATCTTTCCTGATGCTTCTCAACATGTGGCAGCTTGAATATTAAACAATATAATTACTGAATGATAGAAGATCTGAACATTCATACCTCACTTTTTTTTAACCTAGATATTGAAAAGTTGTTTATGGAAGCTCCTAAAAATTCTGTGGCATTGTAGAGCAAGATGGCTTTTTCAAAAATAATGAAATGAAATCTGATTTTATTTTTATCTCTTGTATTATGTATAATAGTTCCAACAATAATGCACATTGCAACAATCTGCAATGTGCATTATATGCATATCATAAGTATATTAATATTCTTCAAGAATTTCTCATATATTTGATTTTGCTTTCTTCAGTTGCCAATTAATTATTCTTTCCTACCATCCACCCCAATTTAGATGTAGACAAAAGATTGTTTGGGAGCATGCCATGTTAATAAGGGAACTGAGGAAGACTATAAGGTCATTTCAATCTGGATTTGATTAGAGCCTGATTTTCTTTATATTGCAATTCATTTCTGCTACAGTGCTAATCCATTTTTGATGCTAATCAAACAAGAAGTAATAATAATGTCTTCTCTTTGGGACATATTGTATGATTTTACCTAAATGCTTCTATAAAAAGGGAAGAGAGATAAAACTCTCTTCAGAAATAGGAAACAGAATCCAGTCATAAGGACATAGTTGCAATAACATGAATTAAAAAATAAAATTTCCAAGAATATGTGATATGTTAATGTAAATGATCTATAACTACTCAAAAAAACTACTCTTATTGAAAGTGATGTGTCTTACATTGTAATACACATATACAGGATTATATATTTGTATAACTATATATGGGATTGCTATTTAACCAAGAAAATGTCTAAGTGAACCCCACAAAATGCACTTCTGAATAGAAATGCATTGGATTTCAGGATCTGGCTAACAATATAGGAATTTTAGCCTCAGAAGCACTTTATATCTGAATCCCTATTGCAGAAGAGAGATCCAATAGTAAAAAGAATATTTCCTTAATTTTCTGGACATGCATGGCTCGTTCACATATATCTGGTAATGAATGTGGATTTCTGTATCCTGGATTTGATGGATAATTTTTCTTAGCAATTTCATTTGGATTATTTTTTGTTAAGTTCTCAGTACTGAAATTCAGATGGAAAGCTCCAGTTGGGTCTTGTCCATGAGTTGGAAAATAGTGGACAAATGAGAATAGTGGCACTCAGGGAGAAGCCACCAAGATACTGATGGTTCAAAGAATAGAGATGGCAATATCAGGTTCAGTATGCCAAGGACATAATCTTCTAATGGACTCAATAATAACGCTGGGAATGCGTTATTATTCTCCTGCATCATCAAGGATGGTAACAGTAGTCACCTGAGTGTCTTGTGAGGAACTGTATCTTTTTGTAACTAAGTTATCAGAATAAAATTAAGTTAAAATAGTTGTTCTGTAAAGTTGTCAACCTATGCAGCCTTCTAGAGAGGACATTCCACCAAAATCAATGAAACTTACAGTTGAATAACCATACCTGGGGACTATGATGCTCAGTAATTATCCCAACATTCTTCTAGGTAAAGGTAAATCTTTCCCCTTTCAGTCATCTCCGACTGTAGGAGGTGATGCTCATCTCCTTTTCATAGCTGAAGAGCCAGCATAGTCCAAAGACACTTCTGCGGTCAAATGGCTGGTATGACTATATACCGAAGTTCACAAAAGGCTGTTACTTCCACACCAATTTAGGCAGTACCTATTTATCTACTTGCATTTTGCATGCTTTTGAACTGCTAGGTTGGTAGAAGCTAGGGCGAATAATGGGAGTTCACCCCATTACATGGTGCTTGGATCTCAAACTCGGGCTGCCAACATTTCAGTCTTAACCGCTAGGCCACCGCACCCTTAAAATTCTTCTAGACAACATTAAATTTGGTATTTGTAGAAATGATATTACTTTAATCCATGTAACAAACAGTGGAAAAAATACTGCTCTATGCCTGTGTGAGGTGGCTCTGGGCAACAGAGATGGTGAAATTCTCTTCACTGTAAAGCAACAGAATTTGCTTAAATTTGATGATCACTTTACTTGCCTTGACTGACATTTGCAAAATCTGGGAAATACTTCTGCACAGCTTTAGAAGTGTCTTTAAACAGTGGAGATCCTGAGGAAAGTCTCTGCACATGTATTATGTACGTGCACTGTCATTCAGTTAAACTGAATTTTTAACAGTGAAAGAGAAACATTGCTTCCTGAATTCATTTCAGTAAGTACCTTGGTTGAGCCTTTATTAATGCAAAATGCCCTTTCAGCATAGGTTATATGCTGTACTCATGTGGGGTTGGGACATCAAGGTGAATAAGAGAAACCTTCACAAAATTGGAAACAAATCCCAATCTCCCTTTGTAAAACCACTAACGCAAAATTATTGTTTGAATATGTTGCATAGTTAAGGAGAATTCTTATTGTTTTAAAAATTACTAAATTATCAGAAAGAAGATTTTTGTTTAATTATCCCAAGAGGAAATTAAATATAAACAGCTGTTCTGCCATGTATATGTTCTAATGAGGAAGAAATATTCTTGTATCATCAAGAATTTCTTCTTCGCATAAAATGCAATAGCATGTTGATTTGCTCACTTATATGAATTCTTAGCCCAAGTATTGATGCAAAAAAGGGGGCTTTCCATGAGCTAATCTTTAAAATGAAATTTTATGACTTCTCACCCAGCCTCAGTTTCATTTTAGTGTACAGACAGGATAATAGTAACAGACCAAATCAATTAATCCATGGTAATTTATTGTATTTATAGTCTATAAATGGAAAATTAGGACATATACATGGGTAATTATATTGTATAATCTGGGAACAGGTCCTGTTGAACTCTCTGGATTTAGTTCTGTGTTTGTTCATTTAGTTCATTGTATGGGCAATGCACAGGTAGTGGTTGTTTTTCTTCCAATAAGCTTGATTTCACTGAATATGTTCTAGTTCCTGTATTATCCCACTTATTCCTGTGGTGACCAGCAGGTGATTGTTTTCCAACTGATCTTTATTATTTGTTGGCAAGGAATAAGTAATTATTTATCTCACATAGTGCTTGGTGAAGCACAGAAATAGCACAAAAAGCACTCATAATGCTAAATTTATAGTAGTCAGGAAAAGCCAATGCAATAGCTTTAAACCACTTGTATATACCTCATTGTTGCAAAAAAGACACTAAAAATTGATTTTATCTTTCATGCACATTATGTAGAAGTGTTTATTTTGATTTTGCTTTGTATCTGTGATTTGTCCTAAGTATGTTTTGAATACATTGTATTGTAGGGTGTGCTCACTGCCTGCAAAATTTGGAAAAGTATGTATTTCATTCTCATGGTATATTCTTTTTTTGCATATATATTTAGGTCAATTTAGGAAGTTCAGATTGGCTAACTTTCCATTAAAAAATCAAACTAACTACCATATTGCACAAGTTTCCATAAATTAATGCAATGTTATTATTTTATTTGAACTCATAAATCAATTACTAATCAGTTTTATTCAGTGATAGTTAATTCCTCTGGATACAAATATGAAAAAAATATGTTTATCAATTTTACACAGGCTTGATATTTTAAATTCTCTTTTTCTATATTAAATGTAAAAAATACAGAAGACTTTCCTAACATAGAAAAAGTGGGTATTACTAAATATTTGTTGTCTTTTTCAGCTCTGTGATATTATTACTGACATCAGATGATCAATGAGCCAGACTTTTATTCCAGATAAAACTGAACTATAAATGTATATAAGTTCATGACAATACAAGGCAATGTAGGTGATTTCTAACTTCTGTCTTATAGAGTCTTCATCTGCTACTGAAGTATACATTACTATTATTCTGGCATAATGATAGCTGGATAACTCTAGAAGATGCTATAAATTGCCAGTGTGGAAATGACCTTAATTTTTTTTTAATAAACCATCATCTTAAATCTGATTAATTTCACCAGTGTCATCCACTGATTTTAATATATTCTGCCATGATTCAAGATTCCTCTTCAGTTCGTTGCTCTCAAAGGGTTAATAAATACACACCATGGAGGGAAACTAAGATTGATTGTTCTCTTGTCTTTCTTACATGAGCTCTCTTACCTATCATGACAATACAGCATTTATTATCTTTGATAGCTGTCATCTATTTTCAGAATAATCCATGAATGCTATCATACAATTGGTTCACCTAGCTACCATCTGAATACCCCACAATACCACTAGCAAAGCACCATCTAAGAGTTTTTATGGGAAACTGAAATGGCATTCCTAGCTATCTGTTCTTGTGAACTCAGTGGGTGAGTTCTGATGAACATAATTTTAGGAGTGGTTCCAGGCAAATCTGGACCGACTTCATGTTCTGTCATGTTTTACATTACAGGATAATTTGATGTAGAATGTACATAATATAGTTCTATTTGAACATAATAAAATACAAACATGAAAAGAAATGCAACAACAAACCAAAGGGTGGGGAAAATGCCTTATCTTAAAAACTAATCAGCAATTAGCAAAACCATTTTGACACAATGAGGGTACTGCCTAAAATGTTAAATGAGGTGGAAGAGTAGAAGCTGTTGATTTAGCAGACAAAGGTCTAGATCGTGGCCAGGTAGCTGACTCTGAAAAAAAAGTCCAGAGACTTTTCAAACAAAGAAAGGAAAAGATCTTCACCTTAGTAGCTCTTTGCAAGAAAATATGTTTTTGTTTTCTTTTGGCACTGAACATGTAAAAATTTGAGACAGAATTTGATCGCCTAGGCCAGTCTATTATTTATGAGACGAATACTGCAAAGTGACAAAAGAACTGACCCTCCTAGAAATGACATCCATTGATAGTGCTGAGAGCCATTTCACTCCAAAAAGCATTCTTTTACAAGCTCAGGGGAAGTGCAGTTGTTGGAATTCCAAGGGCACCTGCAGGCTTTCTAACACCTGTTCAGAAAACACAATGTAATTATATATTTAGATGCTATCCTGAATGTTGAAAAATGAACAATTCAGAATTAATTTGCATGGTTTTTAATTAATGGCAATATTTAAATGTTATAATATCACAAAAATAATTATCTTAAAGTGCCATATTTGTGAACTGGTCAGGAAAAAAATAGGGAGAAAATAGACTTTTTGGAGTTGCTGCTAATACAGCATAATTATGCTGTAACCAAATAATACATTTCCTAAATAACTCACAGAGTAGCTCTAATAAGAAAGACACATATTTCAGTGAATTACTCAGGAAACCTATCTCTGAATATTTAGGAGAGTATGAGCCAAGTGAAGCAAGCAGAAGTAATTGGAATGTATCTCTAAATCTTACAAGAGCTTTTGGGCTAGGCATCATCTGGATTTGTGCTCTAAGCTGAGTACACTAATTGAGAATAAGAGCCAATGAAATGTATTAAGAAGAATGGACTGTCTGTGTGTGTCTGTGTGATTGAGTTGTTCAAGCATTGTTCATTTTAAATTTTATGATTATATTACTAAATATTTTCCACACAGGCAAAAAAATGAAATTGCATATAACTGCATATATTAGAAAACATTAAGGCAAGAAAGCTTCTAGCCTTTTTCTGATCTATCAAGTTCATTATACTTAGAAACTAAAAAAATAATTTATATATAAAGGAATCATATTTTCAAAATAAAGCAGTGTTGATCCAGAAAGGTCTCTACTATCTGATTTTGCTCAAGTATGCCAGTAGTCACAGGAAAGGCACGGGGTTTCAGAGTGTCCCAAACACTACAACAGCCTCATGACACAAGGATGAAAGCAGTGAAAAGCACATGTATGGCTGGTGATCAACTATGCATTATGTTATGATATACCATATATCCAACTCTGGGAATTACCTGCAATGAAAAGAAAAGCAAAGAACAGGACAATTTTCCACTCATTTGTATGAAACTGCTATTAAAATGATTGGCTGATTGATGATGTGCCATCGCATTTGTGTTGACTTTGATCAACTATGATAGATTTTCTCCATGATACTCTACTGAAAGTCTTCCAACAGCAAACTCATTGTCAATGTAACTGAGTCCATCTGCCTCACTGCTGGTCATCCTCTTCTCTTTCCTTCCACCTTTTCCAGCATTAGAGCCTTCTCTATAGAGCTGGTTTTTTGCATAATGTGTCCATTGCAGGATAATTTGAGGCTGTATTATAAATGCTCAGAGACCTCACCAAGCGACTTTCAGCCAATTGCCATCTTTCAAAACCCTCCCCAGGCTGCTATGAGAAGAAAATTATATAACTGAAATTTGAGCTCTGTTTTAATGTATCTTATAAACTAAAGGCTTACAGTAGATGGTTTGCTACTCAGTTAATAATATAAAATAATAGAAGTCAACATATATACTAATGTAGAGAAGCATGTATTTTCTAAATAAAATTTAGCATTGCAAAAGGCATTGCCTATTAAAGGACTGAGATTAAGCATAATGTATATTTTGAACTAGAGAAGGATTCAAAATTTATAGTATGGATTAAAACTATAATAACATTTAGGAAAGAATAACTTTTAAGAAACAAAAAAAATGAATAGTGCAATATTCTCTCATTGTTACTGTTACTGTAACAATTGTTACATGTTACTGTTGTACTCTCTGACGTCTAAAAATAAAGTCAGTCAACTAGAGAGATCAGTGCAGAAAAACTGTACAGAATACATTTATTTCTTCTAGAGAAAACACACTGTTCATACAGACCAAGACTAAGTTAAATGATAAGTATACAGACAATCCTTGAACATTTGTTTGTGTAAAGACATGGGGTAACAAGCTGGATTCACACTACTATTTCTATCCTTAAACCTCCCTCTCTTTCCAAATGCACAAGATAAAAAGAAGGAAAAGAACCTCTATTGCCAGCAACTGCTAGCAGTTGTTGGCAATATCTTTGAGACAGCATTTCTGGGCTCCACAACTTCAGATGATAATTTGACATCAGCAAGGACTTAGATTTTTCTGTAACACAATTGGTTGTTTTGATTTTGGCAATCCAGACATGGTATCTATGAAGGAGTGGGACAAGGTATTCAAATGAAAACTCATGGGTCATAAAGTCATAATATGATGTATTAGATGATGTAACTATATCAATTGGGCAATGGTGCCATGATGCAAATGTATCATTTGGATGTCACTGTAGTGTAAAGGATGCCTGTGAGCTGAGATATGTATGAAGGTAAAGATTTCCGTTTCATTAATGTCCGACTCTAGGGGGTGGTGCTCATCTTCATTTCATAGTTGAAGAGCCAGCATTTGTCTGAAAACGCATCCATGGTCATGTGATGGCATGACTATATGCTAAGGCACAAAGAATGCTGTTACCTTCCCACCAATTTAGACAGTACCTAATTATCTACTTGCATTTTGCAAGCTTTCAGATTGCTAGATGGACAGGAGCAGGGGCGAAGGCTGGGAGTTCACCCTCTTACATATATATGTGTATGTAATTCTTAATTACATAATAAATAAGTGAGATATATATAACTAACTTCTTTATTACATATTTGTTCACTTATATCCAAGGGATATAATATAACATAACAATATAAAATGATATGCTTAAATCCTTTTCCATGAGAGTCCTAGTGTGAATCAAAATCCTATGCATTTGCACTAAACAGTACTGAAAAAGTGTCTGTATGCTCTGTATAAAAAATGTAATGTATGCTTATCCTTAAATTAGAGAATTGAAGATTAGTCTTGTTTTATCCTTTGGCCAAGAACCAAAGTTCATCCTTACCTTTTGAGCAGAAATATCAGCTGATGAGAAAGTCCTGGCCTGAATAAAATATTTTGCCAGTTCTTTACTTTCAGAGTCTTGAAGGACTGAATTTCTTCCAATCCTATCCATTCTCTTCTCTGGTGTGTTTTCAGATTTCAAGCCTGAAGTAGATCTTGTCAACTTTATTTAAAGTGAACCTATATTTAAGAATCAAGAAGGATAAAAATATAAAACAAATAATAAGGCAATATACATAGAAAAAACCTCATAAAATTAGGTGACACAGAAATCTGTCCTGATTCATCTAATGGATTTCATGTGTAATAGGACAATGAATTTGGATCCCTTTAGCCCTAAGATGAGGATATTATACACCACACTGTATACTTCCCCTTCTCTACTCCGTAAAAAGGATGTTCTGATGTATTTAAACTTAGAATGAATCACAAAGGCACCATATTTTCTGCATTCTGGCTTTCAGCCATGGATCTGAATGGATGATGTGTGAACTGATTCAGAATATGAATAATTTGCTGTTGAGCATCACATGTGAACAGAGATCTCATGTTCTTCTACAGCAATGAATGATAAAGGCAAAGCTTCAATCAGTGGATTACCTTTATGAATACAGGCTGGTATATGGTATTATATTGCAGATAGTTAATCTATTATGAGTACTTTTTTTACTCATATCACAAATTTAAGTGTACGTAACATCTCTGACATAACCATTACTAGACCATAACGATGCTCTTGATAATGTAAGTGCATTGCATATTATCAGTGCATATCTGGGCTGGCACACAAAAGATGGGATTTTATTTCTGAAGATTATCAGCATAATATTTAGCTAGCGCTAATTACCAGCACCATTAAGAACTGCTTGATTCTCTGATGATCGTTTACAGACATTTTACAGTTACTGCTAACATATCATTTGGCCAACATTGGAAAGGGGTTTTTTTCTGGGTGGTTTTCCAAGGCTGGGAAGCCCTGGTGATGGAAATTTTGACAACTTTAATATGTATGAGTTTGTTTTCACATGACTGACTTCTGAGGTCAAGATCCATAGTAGTGTCCATAGCTGTGGTCATAGTCCTGTTCAGCTGAGGAATTCAGTCATAATAATCCAACGCACTTAGAAGACACCAAGTTGGGAAGGCTGGTGTCATCTTTAGGTGCAAAGGACAAAAATGGAAGGAAATCTAGAAGTTGGGACTTAATTTTAAATAGGTT
>JANHZU010002110.1:197860-214734 GCA_032468055.1 Acrochordus granulatus | reverse complement strand
GGAGTACCAAGAGGCGCACATTATATACTGTATTGCAGGATATTTGCTTGGGAGAAGTCAGGCAGTCTGTGGTGGAATGTAGTCTGGATTCCCAGGGGGAAGGGGTTGCTTTCCAGAGAAAAAAGAGGCAGTGGAGCTTGGGAAGTTTGGTTGGCAGAAAGAGGGTTAAAATGGCTCCTCCCTAGATATTCCCAGAGTGTATCTGTAGTAATGAAAATAATTGCTTCAGTCTGGTAAGATTCTGTCTATAGGTGAACAATAAAGGAAATTATTTTAAAGTAAACTTAAACACGTTATTCTTCGTTCTTGAGGGCCTGACATAGTCCAAATAAAAGGTTCTACTTCACAACCCTGTTAATGTCCTTTCCTCTTGTCCTTGAAGTTGGGAGGAAAGTATATTGGCATAAAATGTCTTCCCCCAACACCTCTGCAGTCTTGTTAGCCTCATCCCATTTAATGCAGGATAGTTTCAAGGCAATGGATGCTAGATTCTCTACCTTATTCTATGCTCCCAGAGAGACTCATCCACCAACAAGAAAAGCATCTGCCAGCAGAACATATGGCAGGGCAGAGTTGGAGTCTGAAGCCTTATTTTTTGTCTTATTTTATTTATTTAGCTTTAAGTTTTATTATTTATCGTATGCTTCCTCTTGAGAGGAATATTGATCTCCTGGGAGATCAATAGTCCTGTCAGACAAATAGAAGATCGATATGCTGATGTCAAACAACCCCACTCTCAAAAGTCTGCCTGAGTGATTGGAAGGGCCAGATACAAAGCAGGGAAGCCTGAACCAGAGTCTGTATATTGTGCCACTGGATCTTTCATTCTTTTCTCCCACCTAAACCCAATTTTCACACAAATTGGTTTTGATAGACAAAGGGTGCGGAAGGGTGAACTTCTCTGAAACTATCAAGGTCACAATGTTTTTCTCTGCAGTGGTCTGTCAGCTGCCCAGTTTAGGCACATATGCCCCTGCAGAGAAAGAGGGGGAAAGGTTTGAAACTCCTTAGAAGCACCTGCAGACAGGCATGTAGAGTTCAAAAGAAAGAAATATAAAAGAAGCCAGAGCAGGTAGCCAGGAAGAGGAGTTTTTTTCTAGGTTTGGCAGGAGATGCTGCTAGAATGAGAAGAATGGACAAGCTGTGGAGCATGACTGGAAGAGCCAGAAGCCACAGGATCTGGAGAAAATCCAGGAAGGGACCTGAGACAGTTGGACCCAAAAAAGAATCTGCAGAAAAGGAAATGCAGACGAAAAATGCAACCCTGGAAGTTTAGTTGGTGATGGGGGGAAATCCATGTGGTTCAGGTACCAGTTAACCAGCCAAGAACATATTAAGGGGAGAAGCTGTTAACATTGCTAAACCTGCAAATAAGATAGCGTGGATGGAAGAAGAAACTAGCAGCAAAGAAATTTGTATTACAAGCAACGTACTAAGGCATTTAGTTAAGTTCTAAGTATCAAGTTATGTAGATATTAGAGTACTTATCTTTGCTAGGTCACCATAGATAAAAATACATAGACGTAAACACTGATTCACATAGTCTTGAAAATACACTTTGCACCACATTTGTATAGCAAGAAACAGCACTTTCTGCATTCATTATCTGCGTCCATGTCTTTGGCTTCTTTCTCTTCCATTCCCACCCTCAAGCAAAGTGCCTCTCTGTCTCCCATCCCTATTCTATGTTGGGGTATGTGTGCTTTCGTGTGTCTGTATATCCGTATATTGATGCACTTATTTTACTTGATAATGTCCCCAGGACACATTTATTTAGTTGTATCCTGCCTTTATTATAAATAACTCAAGGCAACAAACATACATAATATTCCTTCCTCTTCTTATTTTCCCCACAACGACAACCCTGTGAGGTGGATTGGGCTGAGAAAGTACACCTGGCCCAAGGTCACCCAGCTGGCTTTCATGACTAAGGTGGGACCAGAACAGTTGCTAGTCTTACCTACATCACTAGACCAAATTCCTCTCATCACTTGCATGCACATCACCCTGAAGAGAACTAAAGGAAGTACACACCCACCAAATAGCAGGATCTCTGGCTGACTGATCTACTGATTTCCCAGGAATTCTCCATTCCAGTGTAAATACACAAACAACAACAAATCAGGCATCCAATCTCTTGGTCCAAGCCAAAATGGTGATGGAGTCACAGCACCCAGCAAGCAGACAGTAAGGGAGGCATGTAAAGCAGGCTAGCTAAACTTTTTCAGAGCAGACTTTGAAAAAAATCCCAAAAATGAGTTTTCTTTCATTCAAACTGACCAAAAAGTAGCATCAAAAGGAACAGAAGTTAATTCCCCCCCGCAATGCACTATAACTTATAAAGTGTGCAAAAATAATCTACTTAGTTTATAAGTAAGCACAATCCAGGTGAATCAAAACTCTACATAATATAAACCACAATAAAACTGTATCATAATCAATGGCATCCTAACTAAATACAATATAACACTCAATATAAGCAACTCTTAATACAAATGCAAGTTTATTACAAATCAAACAATGAGAGAAGTTTTTTTCCACTTTCATAAAGATCCTGGAAAAAGAAACGTTTTAAGCTTTTCAGAATTTCTTAAAATAAGATTGGACTACAGGCCTAACTGAAAGAGGAATGGAAGCCAGAGAGTAGGAACTAAATGGGAAAAAAGCCTGAAACATGAGGTGGCAATTTTAAGAAACAGAATCGACTGATTGCACAAGTGAGCTGAGAGCACAAGAGCATGAATTATAATCAGGTTTATCAGATAATACTGTGTGCACAGCCCAGAAGATTAGCACTGACAATTTAAACTGATAACACTTCCAAAGATCCAACCGACACAGATATTCATGACAAGTCAGATAGGAGTATATGGGTAGAGAACTACAACCATAAACTTGCATTGTGTTTTTTCTGAACTTAACTCTCAAACCAGACTGAACCAAGACTCCAAAGAAGCCTACTTTCATTCTACTGCCAGTAGAAATTGTCTGTCCTAAAAATTGGCAGTAGGGGAATTTTTCAAAATTATATGGCCACCCAACTCACTCTCGGTGACTCCAGGTGGCTTATAAAGATAAAACCCCAATACAAAACCCAATAACCCCCATCCCCCTCGTGACAACAATCAGACCAGGGTAGCTACACCCTAGAATCTCTCAGAATACATCTAGCAGGTTAAAAGGGTTAGCTTTAGATTGGCAAGGTTCTGTCCATCTGTCAGGTGCAAGGAATCAAGAACAACACAATGGTTACTCAGAGTACAGTAGTTTCTTTATTGCAGTTTGCCCATAGACAAGAATCTTGCCAGACTAAGGCACATTCTGCATAACAATCAGATAAATCCTGTGAAGGTATAGGGATGGTCCCTGATGGGTTTCTTTCTGTATACCCAAGACTCAAGGCTGATTTGCCTCTTATCTCCTTGGGAAAGAGCCCCTCCCTTCTGTTATTTAGCACCAGAGTCCACCACATCATCATAAGTCAGCAAATAAAGGACTGGACTCAATTGGATTTTGCTGGGTTGTTTCTGGGCTTGGGTCTGACACCATATGATCAAAGCCCTGCTCCTTTTTTACATATGTCACAATGCATAGTAAAAAGGCTTTGCTTGTACTGTTATAGCTGCAATTTTGACTTTTTGGATACCCCTGCCTGGCAAGCAGCCCCTATTATAACACAACACTCATTTAAAAAGGTTTCCCTAAAACATTTAATCCAAATATTAAATTCAACTGCAGAGCCTAAAGAAGCTTAACTCTAATTGTAATTTACTACCTTCATTGTACTACCAACAGAAAAACCAATGAAAAATATTTTACTGTGTAATATAAATTCTACTGCTCTATCTTTGGATCAAAGCAGTATGTATTCATTTGAAACTGACCTCTGTTGTTGTAATTGTGAGTATCCATGAAAGATAATCCCAGCCTCTCATCTTCCTGAAGGGTACTCTGGTCTGTGAAGCTCTGATCAATTGAATTCATCATGTGTGTTTTCTCATTGCGGTAGTTGATTGTGGCTTTGGTCATGTTGACAGGTTTCCTAGTGGAAGATTACAAAGAAGGAAAGTTGGCAAATGTTACACTGTGCAATCCAATTTGAGTTTTCTCTATAAGCAGATTCCTGAAGGATAAAAAAGGAGAAAAAGAAAAGACAAAAGAATTGGGGGTAATCTTATAAGTATAATTAATAGAAGCAATTTTGGAAGTTGTTGTGGATGCATATCTTAGAAAAGTCAAGAGGCTGAACATCTTGACTGCTCTGAAATTTTATCAATAATAGAACCACCTTCAGAATTAACAGGATTTTCACATATACTACCTGTCCTAATACCACATTTACCTGTCTAATCACTTTAAGCTAAAGCCATAAATTTGTTTTTCCAAAACCGATAACCTCCAGGCATGTTTTGCCTATTGTTTCCAGAATTCACAGCCAACTCATTTACTATTTATGTATTAATTCAATTTCTTTCAATTTATTCAGTATCTTTCCCCCTGAAACTCAAATGATACTTTACAACAGTCCAATGAAATAGGTAAGGTAGAAGTTAGCAACTCCCCAATTACTCAGTGAGCTAACGTTGATGTCAGTCCAGATTTTGATGTTCTTACTTGAAAAGTGTAATAACTACATGATGATTGAAAGCAAGGTCATCTTAGACAATCTCAACTAGATTAGGTGCTAATCTCATACTCAAAACTGGGATAGATGTATGGAGCTGTGTATATCCAATAAAGCTTCAGAAAGATGAATTATGCTTCCTCCAGATTAAGTAGTCATCAACTTCTCTCTAATAGTTTCATCCTGATCAGTAAGGGCAGGGCCAACTCATCAAAACTACAAACTGGAATTTTCTCAGCAATCTCCTACAACACTCCAATTACTTTTTGAAGCCTTTCATAGAGCCAAAGCTTTCAAATTATGCAATAGTTTGTGGGTATGAACTCAGGAGAGAGGTCAAAGGGAAGCAGCCAAGAGAACTGACAAACAAAAGGCAGCTGAGCAGAGAATGTGTGTAGGGCAATTGCTCCCTAATTTTGGGGCTGTAAAGGGGATGGGGGTGGGAGAGACAAGAACTTTCAAACTTGCAAGGTTCTGTTAATGCAGCTTTGCAATAAAGTAGAATTAGCTCATCTGGTCTTGTTTCTTCTCTGGTCTATTTAGTAAAGGTGACAAACTAATATTAGCTTCCAATATATATCGAGTATATTAACTATATTAAGAAACAATTATTCCTGTGTTCTCAATCAGAACTATGCCATATGTTTGCATTAATGCTAGGGATATAATTTAAAACATTAATTTATATGGCTTAGTCTTAGCCTATTATTGTTACATTTTGGTCTGAAATTCATTATCCAACTGTCAATCAGGTTTGAAGTAGACTCCCGCTTTATCAAAATAATTTCTATCAAGTGTATGATCTTTTAAGCCAGCTTTCCTCAACCTGGCTGCCTCCAGATATCTGGGAACTCAAACGTACACATCTGGAGAGCAGCCATGTTGGTGAAGGCTGATCTAGATTATATCTTTAGCATATGGTTGTGATTAACATACTGAGAGCAATGGATATTGCACACATGGAATGTAGCCAAAAATATTATTATTCCAACACTGGAAAGATAAATTTGCCCTGATTGGCAGCATTAGATTTTTGATATGTATTCTTTGTCAGCATTTGGACTTGTTATTTTTCAATAGCGGCACAAGGAACAAATGTCAAAACAATGAGATCAACATTTCTTGAGTTACTTTATGATTATGTGTTGCATAATACATATATTGTGCATATATTATGTAGTTACGTATTTTCTTTTTCTCTGTGTTATATATTCAGATTATCCTGATTATTTTATAAATTTAAATGTTCAGATCTGGTAATATCTGAAATCAGAAAAAGAGTCCTTTGCTTTATGCTCACTCCTATATACAGTGCAATTGACAGTAAGCTATTCGTCAAGGTTCAGGGATATATCTGAGGATAAAGAGGCATTATAAGAGATGGAGGGCAATTTATATACTGATAATTGTATAAATCAAAGTATTTTCAAGGTGACAAACCCACACATTTTCCTCCAAGCTAATATTCATTCTGTAGTTGGTTTCCTCCAGAATTCCATATCAGGAATCCGACTCTTAAAATTTCAGCCTTCAAAAACATGGGTGTTGGGGGATGTTGTTGATAAGGAATAAGTAATAAGAAACCAAGAAATGGATAAGGTAAACGAATTAGCCCATTTGTATACTCTCCATGATACTCAAAGGTATTAACTCAATTAAATTGCCCTAAAACTATAAACAATATTTTCTTTCATATTGTCTTTCTTTATATTTGTATTTTCCCCTGAAGATTTATCAAGCAGTCTTAGTTCACATACCAATAATGTCATGATCTAATTAGATTTATTTTGACAATACAGTGTTCAAACACCCTAGAAAAATAGTTATAGTTTTAAACTGTTGTGGATAGATTTGCACATTAGGTTAAACCAATCCAGCATAATTTCTGAATATAACCATATCCCTCTCCCTTATAGCTCAAGCAGAAGAGAACATTACCCATGAAATGGTAGTACTGAGAATGCATCTATTTGGTGCATTAAAAATTATTTTAATTATAATGAAGCTCTATTTCCCTTGTGTTCTTAAAAAACATATTGACAGAAAAATATACTGAATGAATCTAAAAGGTTAGGGCCGCTTGTCCAAAACAAGTAAAAAAAAAATTCTGAGTCAAAGGCATGAAAACTATAATACATGCCCTTAGTCCGTTATAAGTACAATCACCCACGGATCTCTGTAAAAATACTCTAGACCCTATAACATTGCCTCATCTTGAAATAACAGCACTTACATCTGTTCAATACTATTGATTCTGCTCCTGACACGATTTTGAGCGTAGACAAGTTCCTCAGCTACTTAGACTCAAAGAGTCAACTTTACATAATTTGCTTTTCATTGCTCCCATCTGAATTAAAACTTTTTCTTCAATTCTTACAGGGAAACTTTAGTCTGGAAATCAGTTTTCAGTTAAAAGCCAAAATTCAGGGCTCACAAAGCTGTATACTTAGTTGAAACCACATATCTTCATAAACATCATTTGGGATTTTTATTGTTCGTTTTTTTCTTTCTCTTTCTTGAATTTCTGGTGCAGGGAAAGAGTGGAATGGGGAGAAATGATGTAGTTCTTATTGCAACCCTCCAGAAATACTCTATTCTAATATTATGTTTGAGTGTTCAGTCCAACTTGGGAATGTTCAGTCTAACAAGTCATGGTGGTGTAAGTAAAAACAGAGTCACCATGCTTAATAGTGCAGCTATTTCCATTGAAAAGCTTTCACTGTACATGCAAATACCACCAAGTTTCAAGAAAAGTTGAAATTCTTCACCTTCAGGAATCCATACAAAAGCAAATGTAGAGTTAGATACCACAATGACTTCATGCAACCCTTGAAAATTTCCCCACCATCAGCCTTGTGCTTTTTTTCCTTCTTGAAAATGTAGAAGAAACCAAATTCAAATAATTTTTCTGTCTTCCACAAACTAGAGATGACAGTGGACTTGGCCAAGCTCAGGTTCAGAAAATAATGTGAAAACCTCATAACACCTAGTTTGAAAGAAAGAGCTTACAGCCCCCAACGATTTTCCTACTTGGAATAGGAAAAGAGGTTCTTCCATCTCTCTCTGTCCCTGCTGGTCCTCATTATCAGCCCTTTAGCTTACAAACACTGCAGGTCCTGGTATTAGGGAGAGGAAGGGAATTGCTTCAGAGAACAGAAAGTTGGGGAAATATTCTCTCCAGTTTGAAAGCTGTAGTGTGTCCATGGGCCAGCCTCAATCCTTAATGGGTTTGCTGCCTCAGTTCCATCAAGAGAGATTATCACATCTCCCTATATAGAACTAAAATTCAACTGCACATCCTGTGAGCGTATATATATGCAAGGCATCCTTGTTCCCACATGATAACAATGGAGGGGGCAATTGGGGAGTGCAGAGAGAAGAGGATTTTTAAAACATCTTTAGCTCTTTTGGATACCTTTTAAATTGGGTAGGAACACACTGAAGTATGACATTTAAAAATAAGGAGATGTACTTGAGGGATACTGTGAGTATGGTTGGAATGACTTGGCACCACTTTCCCCCATTTCTTTTGGAAGAAATTGGTCCATTTCCAACACTTGGCTTTCGTCCTGTGAAAAGCAGGTTCAGTGGAAGAAGAACACATTATGCACCCTGGACATAACCAACTTTCTAACAGAAATCTTGATTCTTTCCAGCTGCAAATTCATCCCCCCCACACTTCCCTGTTCTGAATCATTTCCATTTTACTTAAGCAACATTCAACATAACAATTTCTGTACACCCCCCCAAAAGAGGGGGACTTTAAACATTCATGTGACAAAAAAAGAAAATGGTTGGTGGCAGCAAGCTGTGGAGCAAGGAGAACTGAATGAGAATTACTTACGGGTAATAGGAATAAGAATAGTAGTTCCTCCTGGCAAGCGTGCAAACAAAGAGAAAAGCAGATATTGCATGAGCAGCTTTTTGTTTAGACAGATAATAAAGGAAAAGATGGGTTATTTGGACCCAAGCCATTGCTCATGCAAAGAGAGGGGAAGGAGTGCTGGAGAGAGGGAGGAAAGAAAGGGAAAAAAACATTGAGAATCCAGTTGGGTAGAATGGCAAGTAGCTTCCAAAGCTGCTTACTGTCAGACAGCAAGCAAGATCCCCAGCCAAAGCTTTAAATCAGGAGATAAGCAACTGATCACTCAGCCTCAAGTTCCTTGGGCTTGATTCCAAAAAAAAAAGTAGAATTCATGTGGATCCTTTCATGAGTGATTGGATTGTTTTCCCAGAATCCCACTGGGTAGAGAGGAAGGCAGAAATAGCAAAAAGAAAAGAGAGAAGCCTGCCTATCATTCGCTTTTAGCCCCACCCATTTCAGCAGCCAGCTCTTGAGAGATGATCCCCTCTTTAGCAGCACCGCAAATTCCCCACCCCCGAAGAAGCTTTCCATCTCTTCTGTTATCCTACAACTAAAGGAAGGCATCTCATTTCAGATTATCTTAGCACGTCAAGCAGCAACCAAAGATCAGATGACCTGGATTGTCAGAGATGCGTAATGCTTTAGAACAGTGTTTCTCAACCTTGGCAACTTTAAGACAGGTGGACTTCAACTCCCCGAATTCCCCAGCCAGCATATCCACCCATTTTGCCAAATTTGCCAAATTGAGCAACACTGCCTTAGAAAGTAAACGGGAATAATCCTGGAAATCTGGAAATATCCTCTATTCTTTGCACTGAGGCAATCCATACTTCCTCTTACCTTTATAAAAGAAAGAAACTGGAACCATTAATCAAGATTACCTGGACACAGCAGCAAATAAGAGTTCTCCCTAACAGCACAGTTGGTGCAATTGGGGAGTGCAGAAAGAAGAGGATTTTTTAAATATCTTTATCTCTTTTGGATACCATATGTTGGTGGCATAGCAGCTGAAAAGCAGCAGCAGTGCTTCTGCAATGTAACGAGAAACATGAAACCAGCAACCTAAACTAGGAAATTTAGCAGGACGAGAAAAAATACAGCCAGCCAGCAAGGCCAAATGGAAAATCTGTCTATCTGTATGATACAGGCATCATCCTAGCCCCTGTAGCCTCCTCTCCCCTGCCAGAAAATTAAGTACAGCTACAGGAAATGAAAAGATTGATCACCCTTCTCTAAGGTACAGTAAAACAAGTACAAGTGGCAGCTTTTGAATCAGATACAACTTCCCAATTAGTTAACCCAGAACATACATATCTTTTATCCTTCTCAACTCCTTTAGCATACCTAGTTTAAAGAGAGGTCTTGAAGGAATTGATTGAAACCAGCCAAACTTGCCATATGGAGAGGATCTAATTTCTAGAAATACATGCAAACAAAAGCAAAAGTGTGTGCCTTTAGTTAGTATAATTCATAACCCAGGAATGAACTAGTGAACAACCAGAACATCTTCATTTCCTTCCACGTCAGTTTCATAAATAATCCTATTTTGTTGCAAAATAAGCAGTAATTCGGTCATGGAATCATTCTTGAATTGCTGGTAATACTTGATTCATACTACCAAATAAATAGCTAGAAAACATGTACATGCTGCAAACTGGATATAAAATTACCTAAGTTCATGATCTTTCTCTATACTAAATAGTGGCAAGCTATGTATTAGGGGCGTGATAGCCTAGCGGTTAAGACACTGGGCTTGCTGGTTGGGAGGTCAGCAGCTCGAGTTCGAGATTCAAGGGCTATGTAACAGGTGAGCTCCCATTATTCACCGCGGTTCCTGCCAACTTTGCAATTCAAAAGCATGCAAAATCAAGTAGATAAGCAGGTATTGCCTAAATTGGTGGGAAGGTAACAGCTTTCCATGCACCTCAGCATATAGTTATGCCAGCCACATGATCACGGAAGCATTTTCAGACAATGCTGGCTCTTTGGCGATGAAACGGAGACGGGCACTGCCCCCTAGAGATGGACATGACTGAAAGGGGAAACCTTTACCTTTTTTATATATAAATCATGCAAAGGATTGGAAGTTGAGGAGTTAAATTACAACATAACTTGAAGCACAGTAATGGACTATAAAACTATTATTGTTCTACAATAACCAGGAATGAAAATGTCAGCAAATATTGTGAGGACATTTAAAAAAAAAGATTTCACTAAAGTGACATTCTGAAGTCTGCTAATAACCAAAGTAGCATTGTACTTTGAGGGCTGGAACCCAATACATTAGGGGACCACCAGACTGGGAAAAAAACTGATGGAGGAAGACAGACTTAATTTTTTTTTCTAGTAGTACAGTCATAATTCCTGGCAGATGCCTTTGTCCACAATAAGAAATGGGAAAGAGGGTATCAGAGATTTGCAGAATAAGAGCCACCTTCCCATTGGCCTTATATATTGCCAATCCACAGTACTCAGTTGATGTGTTGAACAACTTGGCTAATTTGACATAGGACATAGATGACCGAATCCCACTGCTACCTGAAGTACCAATGAAAATATGTAGGTTTGGGCAAAATGGTGCTGTCTTGGGTCCCACTCTTTTCTCCTTCAACCCCTAGCTACATATTTCCCAGAATGCCATGCAGCATCCAATATAGTATCAGTTCACATAGGCATTATTATAGGCAATTGAAATGCTCCCAAAGCTCACAGTTGGGAATATTACCCCCAAAGTAATATGGGTCCAGTTCTTCCCTGCTTTAGAAAACTATTTTAAAAAAAAATCCTAAAATGAATCAAATTTCTCCTCAATTGATACATGTATCCCTAAAGAAAATACATGTCATGTGAGCTGGTACAACAGCAAGCCAAAAGAACAAAAAGAAATATCTCACTCAAATAAAGTTGAACCCTCAGATTTAGACTCTGCTCTGTGAAATCTCATCACAGTTTCACATGCTTTTCCCCCCTTCTCCTTCCCTCTGTCAAACATTTATATTAAAACTTAAATGGCAGCATCATTCTGGAAAATGGCAAAGAAGCACACAAAATATTTATTGACAGTTTGGCAGACAATGCCAACACATTCCAAGCATATAATTGTTCCTCATCAAGAGAAACAAACCAAAACGCGTTAATGTTCCTCTACTACATGAAATGTCATCTGGTTTGTATGCTTCTACATAATCAGTCTCTGTACAATATGACTAGAGCAGCTGTTCCCAATTAGTCACCCTTAAACCCATGTGATCCTATTTTATTTTTTAAAAAACATATACAACTCTGTTTTCTCCTCTTTTGCCTCTCTCTTTAGTCTTTCCATGGTCTTCCCAGCCATAAAGTTTTTATATTTACTTCAATCTTCCCCAAAGTGAATCTCTTCGGATGTTCTGGTCTTTAGTTTTCATTGACCTTGAACACTGGATATCCTAGTTGAGTCCTTTAGTCTTTGTAAGACTAAACACTGAAGAGATCTAATTTAGGAGAGGCTGATCTACCCGGAACATTCCCTGGCAACATTAATCATTGTCTGTGTCTATGTATGAGTGTGTGTGTGTGTGATTATTCAGCATAGGCATCGAGACCAGGCATGTCCAACCTTGGCCAACTTTAAAAGCATAACTAGCTGAAGAATTCTGGGAGTTGGTCCATACATCTTAAAGTTGCCAAAGTTGGACACCCCTAATTTAGACTGAGAAGATTATGGATTCAGCAACTTCTTAATTCAGGTATTTTAGCAAGTATTCTAACAGTAAAATACATTCAAACAGTTGAGCCAACCAATTCAAAGGTAATTCAGATGGGGATGAATCAAATTGAAAATTAGGTATGTAGACAAAGAATGTATATATACATACCCACAACATTTTTTTTTACTAAACATCTATTTTGTGGCCTTGTTGGTGATCATATTCCAGATATAACACACAGTATACTATTACTATTTGATTTAGATGATACTTGTCAAAATATTTAATCAAAGTAGACACTAAAGGAGGAGAGCTGTGTTGATCTATGGTGGCAAGGAATAGGACCCTATTCCTGATATTCCTGGACCTGATAGCATCTTTTCTGACTTCTAAATTTTTCTAAAAGGCATTGCTTTTATTTTAGTTAGAAATAGTGTTTATAAACAGAGCAAACCTCACTCCCCTCTAGCACTGATGATGTTACCTACTTGTGTAATGAAACATCTACAAGTAAATAACCAAGCTCAGAGAGCACCAAGGACCCCTCAGGTCAAACCTGATCTACAAATATCCTCTTCTATTACAAATGATGCTACCTGACTCCTATTTTTCAATCAGTGTAAACAATGTGTTTGCCATCCTCACTCTAGAATCTTGTCAATGCACAAGACTGCAGAGAAAGGCCACAACATAATCAGGCCGAATATTCAGCCTTATTATCAGAGTTACTATGCTTATAGATCATATCTACAAATACTTTGAGGCCAAGTTGTGATCTATAAATTCTTTGAGGCCCAGTTAGTATGGTCAGTAATCATGAATACTGTTTGTTGTTATTCTGGGAACAAATGTTAGATAGTCTTTCCCAATGTTGTGTCCTACAAATGTGTTAGAGACAAGAACAACAAAAATTCTAATGAGTTGGGCCCAAGTAACTTGCTGGTTACATTCTGAGGTAGGAAGCTCATAAAAATGGCAGAGCATAGATTTAACGTGGTTTATAAACAAGAAAATTTCCCAATAGTTCCCAAACAGAGGAAAAATAAAATAAAATGCCAGCCATGGGGCCACCAAAATGTTGCCTGAAACACTGAAAAAAAGCCAAGAGAACATTGGAGCTCTCCGTGGTACTGATTTCTAATATCAAATCATCTCAGCTCTGTTCTCATTCATATAGTATCTAATTTCCCATAGTGAATGCTAAAAGCTATCCACTGATAATGCTCTTGTGATGAGCCCCTTTAAATTTTTATAATTATGTATAAGCTATACACATAAGGAAGACAAGTGGGGGAGGAGCATGCTAGCAAACTCCTCTCTATTTTTTAAGTTTGTTACCCTTATGCATGGATGGGATAGCTTAATCCTGCACCATGTATGAACATTTAGTTTATTGATTTTCTCACTGAAACAATCTCACTTTCTCCCTCAGAGATCAAGAAGCAGATACAGACCACCTCCCCTTTAATTTTCACCCAACAACAAATTGATGAGACAGAACGAGTTGAAAAAGAGTCACTGGATGAAAATTATTGACTGATCCTCCATAGAAGGATCAACATACTGCTCTTCATTTTCAATTTCTACATGTGGAGAATTAGGTCTTGTGGAGATTATTGTCTTTCTATGGAGATTCTGCCTATGATTTAAATCTCTAATTTTCTATCTTTTCTAATTGTGTGTTAAACTTACTTAACTGTGTTAAACTTACTTAATTATGGCAATCAAAAGGGTATGAATTAGAGCCACTGTCACAAGTGCCTTGCCTAGTCTAACTCTCAATAAGTTCAAAAAACACTTTTAAGATATTTTCCATGCTTCTTCTAATATAAATGCATAAGCAGAAATATGGAGCTCTGTGTTATATACATTTTTGCCTCATAGTGCCATATTTACTACAATATAATCTCCTTGGTGAAAAACTATGATGCTGTTGACAAAAAGTCATTATCAGTGGAAAACTTCCAGGTCAATCCTCTCTGAAATTTGGAAAGACATCCAGATTTCCACTTCATGTAAGTAAACTGCACATAGTTTCCTATACTACGCAAAGAAATTGTGCACTCTTATATAGATAGGAGGTCACAAACCTACATTACTCATTGTGGAATATGTATTTGGTATATATATCAGATCTGGGCAAAATGGCATTTTAGAATTTTCCATCAAGATTATGGGCAGAGAAATTTGGTGAATGATTTCCCTGAAGATTTTGCTAGATGAGAAGAAAATTTCAAACATTTCTCAAAGATAGGATTCACCCTTTGCAGCTGTTGAAAACACTTCAGGAGGAAATTTACCCCTAATGTCCTGGGATTTAATGAAAAAGAGAGCAATTTATTTCTAAAGAGGAAATATTGTGCAAAAATTTATCTTACCTACACCTTAACCATCTCTTAATTACATAAGTGCAAGAACACCATGAGAATTTCTCTGGGATTCAGTTGTTCTCTGGAGTTACTTTAAAGGAAAACTCTTTTTTCATCAGACTGAATGAGAACTTCCTACAAAAGAATTTCTCCGTTCAACACTAGTGCACATCACAAATATCGCCTTAGAGGCAAATCAGAACAATGGTTTCTCTCTAAGGTGACTGATGCAAGTGCGCCAAGATTTTAGATTATGCAAAACAATCTAAAATTTCTAAGCACTGATCCCAAGATCGTTTGCATGTAATATATATATATATCATTGAGTCTCTCCCTTTGCCAATCTAAGCTGTGCTGTTTGAATGAATGATGATAGAAGTTATTAAAATTTGGCATAAAATAATATACTATACTACATCACATTTGACTCTAAATTATTAGCTGGGAGTGACAATCCTGCAACGTGCTTCCACAATAAAAAAAATCGAAAGTTTAAAGACACACCAGAGATGTAATTTGGCATACTGATGAAGATATATTTGAGATATATCTCTCAGCCCAACTCACCTCACAGGGATTTGTTGTGAGCAAAATAAGAGGAAGGTGTGTTAAATATGATCACCACCTTGTTTATTATTTTACATACGAATAAACAAACTGGGGGAGGGGGAAGTGATCGCCAAATACCACTTGAATGCAAAATTTATTAAATCCAGTGATCTATTAAGCACAACAATATCAATGTGGCAGTACAAGGTATTTTAGCAATTTCCCACTGTTGTGTCTTCATTTGAAGCTACTTTTGCTGTGTAGATGTAGGCATCAACTTCATTGTGATATAATTAAAACTGAGGTATGGATTACACTAATTCTGGAACAGAATTGAGGTAAATGAAGAAACCAGGATATTAAAAAAAACTACTGTAAGATAGCAGCCCCCCAACAAAACTAAACTTCTGGAATGCCCCAACCAGTATTGAAATAAGCCATTCTGATTAGGTGTTCTAATTTCAGAGGGTAATCCCAAATTTCAGAGGGTATCAGGCTGGAGCAGCTTACTTTATTGGTCAGCTAAAAAGAGTTGACAGACATGTAACAGTTGGAAATAAAATAGCTCATAGAGAATGGAATGGGGCAGGAAGCAAAGGAGAGAGGCAGAAATGCAAGCATGAAAAGAATGGGGAAAAGATTAAGAATGAGGGAGACAAAGCCTACTTGATTCGTGTGTCTATGGGTGTTTGTATGGTTCAGTTGACTCATGGGAAAATAGGAAAGAAGAGAGGGAATTTACTCCTATGCTTTGAAAGAGGATCTGTACCTACAGGGGAGCTATTACAAGAGTTCTCCCCAATTCCTAGCTTTTATTGGAGAACGGGAAATCAGCATTCATTCATTCATGGGGAACTCCGAGAGTTGAAATCCACACATCTTAAAGTTGCTGAGATTGAGAAATGCTGGGCTACACAATTAACAATAATTCCCTATTAAATAATACTATTAGACAGCTTGTATTTATATTATGCCATAGTCTACTGGCCATAATTCTGAAGGTAGAAATGTAAAATAATTTTTGGGATTGTATTTTCAATTTTAACCACAGAGGAAATCAGAGTAGGGAATTTGAACATTGCCATTGTAAAAAGAATTATTTAAAAGCTTATTTTGATAACAGCAACCCTGTTTCTTTTTTCCACATCTCCAATGCTTGTGGAAAAGTAATATGGAAAAGCATAAGGCTCTCTCCAGTTACTGGAGACTGGTGTTATTAAGGAAAGTTTTTAATTTTATGCTGCAAAAAATCACTTAAGACACCTTGGGCATTAAACAAAACTAAGGGTCTAATCTGCTAAATGACTTTGGGGATTTAAAAAAATAAATTCTCTGAAAAAAAAGTGAGACCCTAGAAGCACACTTTCAAAGCAGCAGGATGAATAAGATTTTTTTAGGATTCATGAAATGGCTGCTGGAGAGGGAAAGAGAAAGATTTAATTAGATGAGAATTAAAACTTGCATTAAAGATATGAAAATAGGAACAGAAAAGTATAGCCTGAATCTTTAGTTATTACAGATGATGATTATTATCACTAAGTTGTGTCCAACTCTCTGCAACCCCATGAACTGCAGCATGCTGGGCCTCTCTGTCCTCCACTGTCTCCCAGAGTCCACCCAAACCCACGGCCATCGTGTCAATGATGCTATCTCACCACCTCATCCTCTGCTGTCCCCTTCTCATTTGCCTTCAATCTTTCCCAGCATCACAGTCTTTTCTAATGAGTCCTCTCTGCACATTATGTGGCCAAATTACTTCAGCTTCAGCTTCAGTATCT
>JANHZU010002110.1:183073-197760 GCA_032468055.1 Acrochordus granulatus | reverse complement strand
AGAGGTGAGCAAGGCTTGAATGACCATCAGCGAGGCCTCCCAGTCCAAGAGAAGGAGGAGCAGGACATCAAGAATGTCTTTTTTTCTGGTCCTAGACAAAACATTTAAAAGACATTTAAAAGCCATATCAAACCTGAATATCAGCCTTTCTAATGGTTTCTGAAGTGAGATCTTGAAGAAGGAAGACTGTAACCTCATAATAAAATCACTTTTTTTTCACAATCAGATTAAGGAATCCCAGATGCCATGGATAATACCATGGTGGTTGTACAGGTGTTGAAGGTGTCTTCACAGGGCAGTTATAGCTTTGTATGGAATATATATGTCTGTCTCATTTGCACCGACCAGGGTGAATTTGTGTTGTCAGCCTAACATCCTTGTAGTGAGCATGAGTAGATATTTTGTCTGGTGTTCTTGCTATACTGCATCCAAGAATTACACCCTTTTAGCATGAGAGGTTCTAGATTCAGCACACTATATGGGCCAAAGTCTTGGTGTTTAATAGCATACTACTTGGTTGAGCTCTTTCAAACATTCAGAACAGTATTTGTAGTTGTTGCACTACTTCTGTTAAGTAACATGGTATTATCTTATTAGGGCAAAGAACTGAGGTTCATGGTGATATACAGAAAGCCACCTAACAAATTTATAGTGAAAATGAAATTTCAGCCACAAATTCAAGGCTATAGTTTGGTTTCTAGGGATAAAAGAGTAGAATTTACAGAATTCTTCAGTTTTGTGATTTTAAAATTTATGTGTTGATCAAATATCATTTAAATTAGCTCAGTCTTTTGCTAGATTGCTGTCTGTCTAGCACTTTTGGCTATAGAATTCAGAATTGAAAATGCAGCATTTCTGGAGGGCACTAGGTTGGAAAAGCCTTTCTTTTGGCACCAGTTCTACCAAAAATGGTGTTACTTTTAGCAGAGAGCTGCAATTAGGGCAACTCTGTTTTTTGATCAGAGGCTTTGTGTTTAAACCATGACCAAGCCTTGTCTTTGCTCATATATGGCCCACTTTGGTAATTAAATTATGAAAAAGAATGGCTTACTCTAAATGTATAATTCATAATTTAGAGGTGCTAAGGTCACTTTAAAAAAAATCTGGAGTAAACTAGAAAATGGATCTTGAAAGTAAGTACAGTTTTAATTAGCTAAGGTACAGGAATGAATGGTACCACTTAATTACATGTGGAAGGCAAGATTTAAGGAAGGAAGATACTACATAATTGAGATGAATAAGATACCAGGGAACCAAGCATCTGCATTTTAAAGAACTTATTTATTTTTTATTAATTAAATGCATATACTTGGTAGTATACCAATCACCCTTCACTTTTCAAGCTTTTCAAATGGGAGTCCCCAAGTGATAGGATCTAATTCTGTAGAATACGAGCAGGTTAGGTATTTTTGTTTGTTCAATTGCGCAGTCGTGTCTGACTCTTCGCAACCCCATGGACTGCAGCACGCCAGGCCTCCCTGTCCTGCACTGTTTCCAAACCCATGCTCATCACACTAACTGTGCTCTCTAACCATCTCATCCTCTGCTATCTCCTTCTCCTTTTGCCTTCAATCCTTCCCAGCATCACAGTCTTTTCTAATGAGTCCTCTCTGCACATTATGTGGCCAAAGTGCTTAAGCTTCAGCTTTAGTATCTGTTTTTCCAGTGAACAATCAGGGTTAATTTCTTGTAGGATTGACTGCTTTGATCTCCTTGCAGTCCAAGGGACTCTCAAGAGTCTTCTTCAGCACCACAATTTGAAGGCATCAGTTCTTCAATGCTCAACCTTCCTTATGGTCCAGCTCTCACAGCCATACATTACTACTGGGAAAACCATAGCCTTGATGTGGTTTAATCAACCTATAACCTACCTACCTTTGTCAGCAAGGCGATGTCTCTGCTTTTTAATATGCTGCCTAGGTTTGCCATAAGTTTTCCTCCCAAAGATGCTTAGATGACAGGTGACTAGACATGAACAAATCAACTTTGTTTTCATTACTATAGGACCAGTACAGTTCTACACATTTGTTGCTTTTCTCCCAATTCTACATGGGAGAAAACTGGAAACATTTCTCTACTTTCACTTGCTCCAGATCTCTTTCCATCTTTGTTTTGAGAATTTCAATGTAAAGTTCAAAGAAGTAGGAAAATCCAAAGAAAACGCAGTTCCATTTCCCAGACCAGATCAAGGAGTGATCTGACTGGCTACTGCAAAAAAGTCCTGGACTAATGGCTCTTCGATAAAACAAAGCAAATGATGTGCTTTGGAAATGGAAGGCCAGAAAGCTGGTAGAAGAAAACGCTGCCCCCACAGCCTACTTTAATTGAAACAAGACCAGTCAATATGCTTCCCTCACAAAAAGTAACATGGAATAGTTTCAGGGCAGCAATTGGTGCTTACTCTGTTGTTCTTTCCCTGCTACCTTCAGCCACCACCAATTCCTTCCCTGAACATGGGAGAGGCAGGTGGTCCCCTCTCCCTCCAAGCTTTCTGAGGTTAACCTTCCCCCTTGTTGAAAACTGGTTTGTTTAATAAGCGGAGAAGCAAAAAAATTATCCAGTAGGTTGATTGCTCTGCATCACTAGCAGTAACCTCTCTGGCTTCCAAAAAGGTGGCTGTCAAAAACCAGAAAAAGTTCTAATTCTCTCTGGGAGGGAGAAACTAAACAGGACATGTCCCCTTTGTAACCACAGCCAAAATGGACTTTAAGGTGGCCAGTGATTACATGGGAAGGGTGACACCCCCACCAACATATCTGCTATAATAATTGGATCCCAGCTAACTGTAGAGTTCCAAACCACTCA
Organism: Acrochordus granulatus; assembly: GCA_032468055.1. Taxonomy (NCBI): domain Eukaryota; kingdom Metazoa; phylum Chordata; class Lepidosauria; order Squamata; family Acrochordidae; genus Acrochordus; species Acrochordus granulatus. The sequence goes on along the minus strand of JANHZU010002110.1, from coordinate 194,955 downwards.
TCCTCTATGGACCTTCAAATGCCTATCTGAAAAAAAAAAATGCCATAAGAGCAAAGAAAACATACTTTCATATTGGAACAGTTTAGACCAGTTTCAGCCTGCCTCATCAGCAAGTTGCCACTGAGGTGAAGTTTATATCATGAGGACATGTCTTCAAGAAATAGCTGGTGAACATCTTCATGCTGTGGCAAGCATGGTGTGTAGATAAGCCCTGGACTGATCTTGCAAGAATAAAGTGGATTACACTGGATTGTATTAAACTGTAGGGCTGTGCAATACCTCAGACTAAATGCAAAAGAATTACCTTGGAACTCATGGAAACACAAACACCCCATGCAGTAAAGCAGCTGTATCTGTTTCCACAATCATGCAGCCCTTCTCATGTATTGCAGACAAGGTGTTGGATTCATGTTCCTCAAATTCCATAGAATCTTTTCCAAGTTAAATCCAAAGCATTGTACAGCCCTACTAAGAAGCAAATCAAGTAAATTTGCCCAATTCCCTATAGATGGCTTGATGGCCTCTTCTCTGAGCATTTCTCCTCTTCCATCAGACTGAGCTGCTAATTTCCAAGAGAAAGTGGAATCATGTTAACATCCAAAGAGAGATGCCTGTGTTGGAAAGCGGGTGAAGTTCCCTGCATGGTACCAAGAACAAAGTCCTCAAAATATTTCCTTACCCTTTCCGAATGACAACAATGATTGCTCCCAGGAGAATGATCAATACCACTAGTCCTCCAGCACAAATGCCCAGAATGAGGCCCATTTCCTCCGAGTGCTGGGAAACTTCCAAGGGACGCTTGCTTTCTTTACAGGCAGCTGTAGGAGATAAACAGCAAACAGATGGGTCAAGAGAACATAAAAAGAGGAGGATGACATCATTAGCTTCTCTCCGTCTTGCACATAATTTGTATACATCATCAGAAAAGATATAAACAAGACTGCTGGACATCATTTGAGATATTTTTAAACAGCTAATAGGTTAATTGTTATAGCAAGTTAGCAACACCTCACCACCGATGTTCTCAAAAAGCTAAGCAGAAAAGATATGGTTAATGTTTCGATGAGAGATCAAAAATCCCAGAAATGGACATTAGCTGTGGAATCAAGAAAGCATTCTGGAAGAAAGCAATGGAGAACTGCTTCATGGATTCATGGATATGTCCATAAAGTCACTAGCATCTGAGCTCAATCCAAGAAAGTTTTACCTTTATCTTTAATTACTCATGGAATTTATGGGGTTAAAAATGGGGATTATTGCCATATTTTAGAGATGTAAAATTGGTAAGGGATACTTAAGTGATTGAGGGCCTCATTATGGAATCCCAATTAAAACATCAAGAGGTGGTTTTCTAGCTTCAGTTTGATTACATTCATTGAAGAAAAACTCACACCCTGTTTTAATCATTGGTTCCCATCAAACTTTCTGACCATTAAGAAATTTTTCCTAATTTTCAGCTAAAATCTGGAATCTGTAACTTAAATACATTATTCCATGTTCTGCTTTCTGGAAAGAGAAAGAATGAGAGAACTGTGTGATTTCTCTCCCTGTCCCAAAGAATAAATATCAAATCCTCTTTCATTTTTATCTTCTTGAGACTAAATGCTACTGCATTTTAGTGGTCAAATTGGAGGAGCTCCAGAAGCATCAGAAGGATGTTTAAGGCTTATATGCAATCTGCAGACCACCCAGACAATAACAGATAAAGAAGGATATGTACCAAATAATATCTCCTGACAACCTCACAGTTTGAAAGCATGTAAAAATACAAATAGATAAATAGGTACCACCTCGGTGGGAAGGATAAATGCTGACTCTTCAGCTAGGAAGCAGAGATGAGCATTACTCCCTAGAGTCAGCCATGACTGGCAGAGGAAACCTTTATCTTATACCAAAGATTTCCCTGCCAGTTGTGTCCAACTCTAGGGGGTGATGCTCATCTCCAATTCACAGCTGAAGGAGCCAGCATTTGTCCAAAGATGCTTCTGTGGTCATGTGGCCAGCATGACTATATGTCAAGGCACATGGAATGCTGTTCCCTTTCCCACCAAAGATGGTATCTATTTACCTATTTGCATTTTTACATGCTTTTGAATTGCTGGATTGTCAGGAACTGGGGCAAGTCACAAATGCTTACTTTGTTACATGGCAGCGCTTGGGTCTCAAACTGCCGACCCGCCAATCTTCCGGCTGACAAGCCCAGCATCTTAATCACACCCCCTATATACCAAACAAACCTGTCATCAATTCTAAAGCTGAGAAGTTCATGGCATCTTTTCATTTTCTTAAAGATGTTAGGGCTGTTGAGAAGTTGCATACTTATAATGCTCTTTTGATTAACTTCTATTGGTGGTAGAATTTATTTTTTTCCACTACCAAATTGGGATTATCCTCCAGTGATATATATGGGACTCAGAAAAGCATTCCTTCCCATAACAATACTCTAGAAAAGTCAAATTATCAAATTGTAACACTAGTTATTTTTTTAGTTCTCATTGCATAGAAAACCAAAGGGTGAGAATACCAAATTCTGCTTTATTTCTTATTTATTTACAGAGCTGATTTGCTATTCCAAACAACCAAATCTGAGCCATGTATTCTTTGATGTTTAACAGATGCTTGACATAGATATGCATTTATAGTTTGTATGGTTGACATTTGAAGAGCCATAAAGTTTTCCAACTTAGCCAAAGCTTGCCTAAAGATTCTTGGTTTTTCAATTAAGTCACAAACAATGGTGTTCTCACTTCATATACTGAATTATTTAGCAGTTGATGTCATTGCTCTACTGATACTTTGAACTGTCCTTGTGGAAATTTGGCAGGAATCATCCATCTATGTGTCGTGTCCAATTAAAGCAAGACACACAAATCCTCTAGCCATTGCCTCTGAGCACAAATGTGAACAGATTTGACCTACAATATGCCCCGAATGAGCTGAATTTGGCTTCGTCATAAAGAGAAATGTATTATTTCAAAGCTTTTCTCTGAAAGATTGAGTTCATACTGTTTAAAGCATATCTTTGGTTAAGCACATGCATGCGTGTTGGTAGAAAAGAAGTTTTTATTTTGAAGTGGGATTTAATACAAAAATAAAATTGTAACATGTTTTATATCTTGAATCAAAGAAACAATACACTAAGGAAACTATATAAGCTCTTCAAGGGTAGCCCCATGGAGAGCACATTACAGCAATCCAAATGGGAGATGACTCAGGCTTGAGTCACTATGAACAAGGCCTCCCAGTCCAAGAATGGATGGAATTAGTGCATCAGATGAACCCATGCAACAATCAACCTCAACAGAGAGCCATGAGTCCAGAAGAGCACTCAAATTGTGCACCAATGGCAAAACGCATCCATAGGCAGAGTTGAAGATGGAAAATCTCCAGATCCAAGTCACCAAGGACTGTGTGTAAATATCTTGTCTTCCATTATACAGTCTCTGGCTCTCAGTCTTCAGCCTCTCTAACTTCCCTTCAATCCTATAAGACATGATCAGGAGGGATCTCCTCCCACTGGGCTTGTTCAGATTGACAAATAGGGAAAAAGACCAGCAAGTAGCATTCTTTGCCATCTCCATCAAGTAAACTCAAAGCAGCTACCAGAAGAAATCAGAAAGAATTTCTCAAGCAACCCGAGAATAAAATTGAAAAGAGAAGCCATTTCAACTGAACATTAAAGCCGCATTTCACAAGGGCAATTGCCCATCACAACATTTTTCAGTGAATTTGGGAATCTATTACCTTTGCCTAGATTGCTCTCTTTTTCTTGTCTAATCTTCTGCTGGCAAACTTTTTATAGGTATGGACCTATTCCTGTAGTATATGGTAATCTGTAAAGCACCCTATACACCAGGAATCAGCAGCCAGAAGTTTATAGGTCTAATATGGTCCTGAGTTTCTTTTCTGGAGGTCTTTTTCACCATTGTTCTATCACTTCTTTAAAAAAAAATGTCTCTCCAAAGTTTAGAGACCACCACTAGAAAATCCTGCATGGTGGCACAAGCGATTAAGATACTGGGCTTGTCAGCTGGAAGGTTGGCACCTCAGCAGTTTGATACCAAAGAGCCACCGCATGAGCTTCCATTGTCTGCCTAGCTCCTGCTGGCCTAGCAGTTCAAAAGCATGTAAAAATGCAAGTAGATAACTAGATACCACCTTCACTGGGAAGATAACAGCGTCTGTGCACCTCAGCATACAGTCATGCCGGCCACATGATCATGGAAGTGTCTTCAGACAACTGAAGGAAGTGTCTTCAGACAACTTCAGGCTCTTCAGCTAGGAAACGGTGATGAGCATCGCACCCTAGAGTTGGCTATGACTGGCATGGGAAATGTTTACCTTTTTACCAGAAAATCCTGCCCATCAATACATATAACCTAGTCTTGCTCACCTTGTATTATCACCCCACCAGTATCCATCCTTGATGTATATTTTTACTATACATGGCTTTTAACAATTGAATTTTACAGTATAATAATTTCTCCAAATGCTGCCTTTTATGCGGAACAAAACAAAACAAAAAGTCTTTGTTCTTCCAGTGTCTCTAGAGAGCCATTCAGATGACTGGAGTGTTTTGGATTATGTCTGGGGAAATGAGAGTTGTACATTCAGACTTCAGGAGAGGAAGGGAGAAAAACAAGATGCCATTGGGTGTAATGAAAGCAATAGTCCTACAGACCCAAGATGTTGGGAAAGACTTCTTAGAAATGGAGAGACTTCACAAAGCATAAGAAGGAGGAGGAAGATGGAGACAACGTAGCATAATGGTGAAGGTGTTGGGCTAGAAACTAGGAGTTTATGACTTCTAGTCCTTCCTTAGGCATGAAAACCGACAGGGTGATCAGTCACTCTCTCTCAACTCAACCCACCTCACAGAACTGTTGTTATGAAAAAATAATAAGTGGGAACATCACTTTGAATTCACGAAATATAAAGGCAGGATTTTTTAAAAAATCAAAGAAATAAATATATAAGAATATTTATTTACCTTTCCGAGCTATTCGGATACAATTCAGCCTTGTTTCCTACAAAAGAAGAAAAAAGATAAACAAGTTTTTATCAGACCTATGATCTCTTCTGCTTGTTATGCTCCATAAGAAAAAAGATTAAGATATCAAATCAAATATTTATTATAGTCATAAACCAGCATCCAAGGAAGATAATACCACTCAGAGAATTTTTTGTTTTTTTGAAGAGAGGGTTGAACATGTTGGATATCATACAATTCTCCAGGGCAGCTGCAAACCACTGAATATGGACATTCCATGGACTATTTATTTCCTTTCTAACTGTGATTGGTACATGTATGCTGCCTTTCCCTTACAAATGCTTTTTTTCTCCTTTAGACTAAGTGAAATTACTTTGAGAGTTGGGGGAGGGAATGCAGAAAAATTTAAGACTCCACTACTTCCTGACAGCTTGAGATAAAAAAAATTCTCACAACCTTTCTTCAATATTCTGGAGACCCATCATAGATGTTGTGACTGGATCCACCAGCTGTCTGGCTTGATATAAAGCAGGGTGGGTGTTTTGGGGGAGGTTTTTTTGTCCATTGCACTCCACAGAAATGACTGGAAATGCTGTCACTTCAATCCTAATTCTGTACTTTGTAAGAAGGATATGCTACTGAGTCATTATGTGAATGAGATGTAAGATAAAAGGTCAAGGTTTCCCCTGCCAGTCGTTTCTGACTCTAGGGGCTGGTGCTCATCCCTGTTTCACAGCTGAAGAACCAGTGTTTGTCCAAAGATGCTTCTTTAGTCATGTGGATGGCATGACTATTCAATGAGGTGCATGGAATGTTGTTACCTTCCCACCATATAGGTGATACCTATTCATCTATATGCCTTTGAACTACTAGAATGGCAGGAACTGGGGCAAGTAACAGAAGCTCATCCCCTTATGCAGTGCCTGGGTCTCAAACCCAGGCTGCCAACCTTCTGACCAACAAGCCCAGCATCTTAACCGCTCAGCCACTGCATATCTTGAATGAGATGGATTCTATCTAAATCTGACAAATAAAATAAATAAATCTCCATTTATGGGTGGGAAATATTATGATTAGGCTGGTGGTTTTCCTTGATAAGTACTGACAATCAGGCATTCAAAAGATTTGGCAGAACTCAGCAGCCAAAGCAAGAAAATCTACTAGTCATCTGTTTCCTACACTCCATTGTCCAGATCTTCCCTCAAAAATTTCCCCAATCACAAAAACATTCTCCACTGCCTGCCCACCTGCCAAATGATATAATAATATCACCACTGCAGATGGAAGTGGAGGAAATTAAACCAATAGTCATCATTTTGTGTAATGTCCCTTCTACCAACTCATGGTGATAAGATTCCTTTTGGGACTTTTGGGAATATTTTGATGCCAACTGCAAGAGGACCAGACTGCATTTGTAAGCTACAGCCTCGAAAAAATCCCAAGAAGAGTGACAGTCTTTTGAAAACAACCCCATAGCCTTGCAGTTACTTTGTTCTTCCTAAAAATTGGGTCACGAAAGGATGGTCTCTCAGCAGTAACAAAATTGGCTTTGGAAGTAACAATGTGAATCCCAAAAATAATCTGCTAAAACCAAACGAGGGTTAAGAACAAACTTTTATTATTTTTTTAATTTAAATAAAGCTAGATGTATAAGGATTTTTCAGAATATACTCCAAATGGCTCACCACATATATGAAACTTGAAGAATGCAACCAGGGCGATGTGAAGTCCAGACACCATATTCAGTAAAGGACATGGAAAGAACTGAGTAAGTTTGGAAACACAAGCTGACAACTTGCCCAGGTTGTTGAAGTTGCAAGTTTTTTGCTCTAAAGAAGGAACTTTTAGGTCACTTCTTGATAGTTTTAAGCTCTGAAAGCCAGCTGGTGACTTGGGGCCAATCACCAAGAAACTATGAATTTTAGTCCAATCTTAGGTCACTTTCTCAGCCCTACGAAGAAGGCAAAAGCAAACTGCTTCTGAAATCTTGCCAAGAAAATTGCAGGAACTTGTCCTGGAAGTCACCAGGAATTGAAAAAATACTGACTTGAAGACACAAAAAACAAAACAAAGAAACCAAAAAACTAAAGACCATTTTGCTCTATTGTTGAATGACTTTCTTCCCTTGGATAGTTTTGTGATCTTCTGCTGTACTCACATCTTATTTCAATATTGATATGACTTGCCATGAGATAGTTCTACAAAACCTGCATAGTTTATAATGCTGAACCATGCTTAATTGATGGATGGATAGATAAGACAGAGATAAATCTGGTTCTTCAGGAAAAAAAAAGATGGGATGGTATTTAATATCCTCAAAACAAAGCTGAAGATAAGAACATAGGCCTTACACCATGCCAATTGTTGTCTATTCTAATAAACAGTAAGAGCTTTTCCCATTATTTGATTCCTTATGTTTTTAACCTGAGATGGGATGCATGGAGCTTCTGCATACAGATTCTGTGTTCTGCCAGAGACTGTGCAGCTCATAAAAGATTTAAAAACAATTTAATCTGTAACTGTATTCAAATTGTGAAATTAGATTGAATCATTCAATTTCATATTGAATGAGAGTCAGTTACTGAGCCGTATTGTTTATCCTGGTGATTTAAATGTGATCAGGATGAAGTTTGATGGGCTGTTTTTGATTTCCATTTAAGACCCTCCAATTTTCACATTGCCTGAATGTGTAGATATATAGGTACCTTCACAGGCAACCCATACCATGTATAAATAATATGTATGAGCCAGCAAACTGTGCAGATGGGGTCCTAGCATTACAAGCATACAAGGCTGCTAAATTAAGTTTTTAATCCGTTTATCTAGATTGTCTGACAACAGCTTGCCGAAGTCTGAAGATCAATCATTGGCTAGTCTTTTTAAACTGGAAATGGAAGCATCTCAGTTCTTCAGGGATCTTCTACATACAAAGTAAAGTATTCCTTCTCTAAATTATAGTCCTAAATGTTAGGAGATCATCTCATGGATCAATAGGTGGTTAGAACACTTTCTGCTGGAAGACTGTTGAAGTTAAACTGCTAGGTATCTCATCCTTTGATAGGAAATCCGAGTTATGGTCAAGGAAAATAATCATATAAATGACTATATTTTAAATATCAAGTTGCGCAAATCAATACCCTGAGCTTGCTACTCACCCCTTTGAGATTGCTCATAGCCTGGAAGTAGATGAGATAAGCCTTCTTGGGTTCCAGTGGAGGATTCCAGTAACCGCTATAGGTTTGATTATCCCCAACAGTGAAGGGCATGGCTTCTGTGAGGCTGCTTGGGGAAAGTTCAGCTCCGAAGTAGTGAACCAAGCCACGGGACATGGCATCATCAAAAGTGAGTGGCACTGGAAAACATTCTGGGCCACCCAACTCCCGTTTGATCTTTTTAGGTCTGTCTTCTTCCACAATGACTTGATATGTGCTGAGAACCCAAGAAGCAGAGAAGGTTGGGAAGAGAGAACAAAAACAAGAGGTGACATGAAATGAAGCCCACTCTAAACTAATGCTGCTGGTACTCTAGGAGGGAGAAACGCTGCCTTTTCAAAATCCATATTGTCTATCTTCTGTCCTGTCTATTGGGTAACAAGCTGTTTGATCTAAGGCATGGTCTTACCCTTCCACTCTTTCTATATGAATCACCTTCAGTAAAGCTTCTAGGATGAAGAAAGAAACGGAAACACTTTTGATCCTCAGAATGCCCCATTATTTTGATGCTGAAGGGGGTGGCTGTAACTTTCTGCTAAGAGTTGCAGAACATGCTGCAAAATAAACATGGTTATGCTAGCCTGAGGCCTCTAAGAAGTTTCCCATCAGCAGAAGTGCTAAAAAACAAAGTCAGATGGAAGGAGGGATGCCTCTGCTATTATCAAATGGACTTCTGAAAATTTTGCAAATTAACTCTGCCCTCCTGTAGAACCATTCCCCTGTAAACAGAACATTAGCAGCAGTTTTTTTCCCCTTCAGTTCTGCAAAAGGATCATAATAGTCAGTGATAAGTATTGTCAACCTGGGGCCCTTACCTTAATTTTACACAGCTTTTGACTAATTGCAAAAGCTTCCTGCAAGCTGTAAATTGGGATTTGTCAAGAACAAATCTGTAGTGAGGAAGAAATAGAATGGGAAAAGGAGTGCCAGGCCCAAGAACCAAGAATGACACATGGTGATGCTTCAAGCTGATTTCTTTATTGTTTCCACACCTATAGACAGAATCCTGCCTGACTCTCTATCTCTACTATCTGCATCTACAATATACTTTGAGAATTATTAGGGAGGGGCTGTTACCCTCTTTTACTCCCACAACATTTCTGGACTGACTTGTCTTGTTATTCCTCTGAAATGTACCTTCTCCCTCCTGGGAATATGACATTCCATCACAAGAGGGTATCAACAAGAAAAAAAGTAGTCTTCCTCTACTTTTATTTCTAGCTACACCAATTAAACTCTGCCTATTATTTCCAAACAGGACTCCTGCGTCCTCTTTTTCCCAAGAGAATGGTACTCTCAAGAGAAAAAGAGAGGAAAGCCCTCCTGTGTTATGTGAATGAAGTGGAAGAAAACCTACATTCATGGAGTTTCTGGGTTCCTGCAGTTTGTCTCAACTTGGGCCAGCTAATAACACATCAACTATCTGGCCAAAAGTATTTTCATTATGAAGCGCCTCTGATATGTTTCAATGACTTAGCAAAGCAGATGTGCTGTCATCTGTTTTCCATCTCTGAAATGATCAGAAATACCTCCCAAAGGAAGATGGATACAGAGTTTGGCCAACCAATTTGATAGGAAGGCAGCTGCTAAACTTGGAGCTTGCTGACTGCCATTTCCTCACTGTCAAACGCTAAAGGAACGGAAACTCCAATCTCACTTTTCATAACACACTCAAAGAAACCTAGGCTGAGCCCCAGAAAACCCAGTAAGGAAGTATATTCACTCTTCAGGGTTGATGATGCAACACATCACCGCAACACACAATTGTTCAATCCTGTCCCTTGGAAGGTTCTCACAAAAGATCTCAACTCTGGAGCTTTGGCAACTAACTTTATCTTATTATCTCAATCAAAACAGCTATTAGCAATGTGTCTGAGGTAGCTGCATAAATACCTGACGAAATCTGATACAGGTTTTATTAACAACCAGCTGTTCCAAAAAACCAAAAAGGAAACCAACTCTCCAACTTTTCCCAACGTTTCCTTCCTTGAATGAGACAAATAAATGGGTAGAAAAAAACTACACAAGATGGGTTGAATTATGCCTTACTCTTTTGCATGGATTGGAACACAAAAACTCTTAACTGAAGAGCTTAAAATAAGCTGACAGATGCATCCCTAGGTTTTGTCTGGAAGTGAATGCTCATGACAAAATCCCAATAGTATAATTCAACTGCTAGCCTAATGAGGTTTTCAGTGCCAAGGAACTACTTTTGTGCACTTGCAAGAACAAAATGCTATGCATGGGTGTGACCAAGGCTATCAACTTAGCCCCCACACATTCTCCTAACACTCAGAAGTATTGATGTAGGGGAGTACTTTGAGGCCTGGAGGCAGAATTTAAACCTTCACTTTCTTTGGGGAGTATTTTTATCTCTCCACGGAAGTCTATAGCTCAGTTGGAGGGAATAGGGAAAGGAATCCAAAATATTGAAGTAATTCACTGGATTTATGTTTTAAGTGGTTAGCTAAAATGAAAATATCAATCCATATTACTATCTGAAACAGTATAAATGTCTATGAATATTCTCATTAATCCAGGTCATGATAAGTAGTAAAAATTGCAAACATTTTGCAGTTTCTTAAAAAGGCAACTGAACTTTAATTACAAGATTTTATTGGAGACATTTCGCCTTCTATCCGGAAGGCTTTTTCAATCCATCTAAAAATGAAAATGAAAGGAGGGGTGGCAAGTGCACATGCTGAGCATCATGTGGTGAGGGATCTAGCAGAAGTAGCAGTGATGCTTTTTTTTTTCACCCCCCCTTCTTGCTGCCTCTTGCTGGTGTAGTACACACACACAATGGCATGTGCACTGATGTAGAATATCACATGTCACCGGATGACTTCAAGCGGCCTTTGAGCTGTGCTTTCAAAGTATGCCTGTTTCTTCCAGCATGCGGTGATGGCTCTTAAAAGGGATGTGCTTGTTTAACTAACAAGGGTGCTTTCTGAATTGGGAAAAGTTGGAGAGTTGATTGCCCAACCCAGGATGATAATTGCTTCACTGGCATGTTCCACAGAAGTTAATTATTGTACCATAGTGGGCTTTCCCCTTAATATCTATCTACCTTAGATATAGACTAGGATAGCTATGTTGGGTGAGGAATTCTGAGAATTGAAGTCCACACATCTTAAAGTTGCCAAGGTTGAACACCGCTGGTGTAGACAAAGCCTGGAATGAGGTTAAGCAGAGAACCTTTGACCATGGCATGCAAAGTGATGGACTGAACACCACAGACCTCTCCTATAACAGGGTAATATATTCACACATCACTATCCCCATATAACTTACTATATATCTGTACCCTCCCATAAGAAGACAAACAGACAGATATAATCTATTCCATTCAATGCAATTATTCTTGTTCAGAATTTTATATTGGAGAGACCAAACAACCAATTTTTAGAAGATTTCAACAACATAAAGCATCTGATTCATTTGCAGTACATTTACACCTTAAACAGCATGGGCATACTTTTCAAGATGGCAGATTCCAAATAATTTTCAAACTAACTGGCTTTCAAGAGGAATCAAAGAATCAATATATATTAAGACCTTAAATCCTTCAATAAATCCAATTATCTTCAATTTATGAAATAGCGTTAAAGTCATTTGCCAAAAAAGAACTATGTAGGAGGCTCTGTAATGTCGATGTGCTGAAAGGCAATCAAGCTTTA
>JANHZU010002110.1:75876-87265 GCA_032468055.1 Acrochordus granulatus | reverse complement strand
TGTCGGCAAGGGGATGTCTCTGCTTCTGACTACACTGTCTAGGTTTGCCATAGCTTTCCTCCCAAGGAGCAAGCATCATTTGATTTCATGGCTGCAGTCACCATCTGTATCCTTAATATACATACTTCCAAAAAGCCAAACACCAAATGAACACAAATAAACAATGAAAACAATGCAATGACATTTTGGGAAAGGTGGATTTATTGTAACAATGAAATTAAAAAGTTCTTCACACACACACACACGGACTCTGTCTGCACCTCCCCAAAGAAAGTACATCATACAGTTTTGGAAACTCTGCCCTAGAAAGTCAGAAAAGAGCAGCCTGAATCTCTAATACTTTTTCCTTTCTCGGGTCTCAAAGCACCTCCTGCATTTTATTTAATAGCTTCTGCATATTTTCCCCAAGGTCATCTCCATGGCTCTCTATAAGTTTGGGAGAGACTAACTAGTTCAAAATCAGCCAGCTAGCTTTGTGTCTCAAGTCGAACTAGACAGTTGCTAGCCCAGTGCCTTTAGCCATGACACCAAGCTGTCTTTCATTGTATCCTCATGATAACTGTTTGCTTATTTTTGTTTAGATATACTTTAATAAATTGACACTTGATTAAATTTCTGCAAAAGTAACATATAAAAAACAAGAAAAACAAGAATTAAGAAGGAAAAAATAGGGCAAGTGTAAAAGAATAAGGAAGAAAAAGAAATAGAAAAAGGGTAACTTACAACTTTCTTCGATCCAGTTACCAATATAAAGTGCATTAGCCTTTTGATCAAAAATTCAATATTGTACAGTATTTCTATAATCATAAACAATTATAACTGTCAAATACCAAAATTAATAATAGCATTTCTTTTGGGTTCTATCGAAAAGTCCAAAAGTGCTTTCCATGTAGAAACAAAGCTAAATAAGATCTTTTCTACACTTAAGATAATTAAGGTAGTTAAAATGGGAGCCAGTTTGGCCTAATGGTTAGGGTTTTTCCCTAGAAATCAAAAGATGGTGAGTTCTAGTTGTGCCTTCGCATGAAAGCCACGTGGTGACTTTGGGCCATTCACCAGGAGATGGTGAGTTCTAGTCCCACTTCAGGCACGAAAGCCATCTGGGTGATCTTGGGCCAGTCACTCTCTCTCAGCCCAACCTACCTCACTGGGTTGTTGTTGTGGAGATAAAAGGAAGAGAAATGAGTATGTTCACTGCCTTGGGTTTTTTATAAAAATAATAAAGACAGGATATAAATAAATACTAGTCTGATAATAACAACTGTAGATATAATAAAGTAGAGTGCTTGTTGAATGGGGAGTGATGAAATAGGTCCATGCATCCTTATAAATTGTCTTGCATCTAGATCCTGATGGAGGCTTCCCTTGTTTCTCCAGGAAATTGTTTGGGTCCATCAAAACCACCATACTTGATCTGATTCAAATAACAAGGATTTTTCAACATTCCCCCCTCACCAACCAGTTAAAAACAGCACCATTCTAAATACTGTTATATTTCCAGCCACTGAAACCTATTCAGTTAGTTCCCACTGTGTCTAGATATAAGATTAGGCAAAACCAAAGTATAGGAGGTATACCCTAATAAATTACAAGACTGAAAAAAATTATTCACCTGTGAGCAAATCATGTACAAGTGATAAATCTTACATGCTTTTTAAAACTCTGTAGACAAAGACATCTCCACAGAATCCTATTAACTCAAGCCAATGCATCTTTGTTCTGAAATAAGTCACACTGAGCTCAATTAGGCTTACTTAGGATTGGAAGCTATGATGGGGTTATGGAACATAACAGGGGGAGAACGCTTCTCTAAATCATTTGAACAATAGCTCTCGCTCTCTCTTCTTCCTTTTCAGTCTTCAGTGCTAAGAAGCAGGCTATTCTAAGTGTAATATTTCCAAAAATCACTATTCTCAAATAGTCACTTCTTGCCTACCTTTCTGGATACATGGAAATGAAAAACTTTATAGCCCTGATTGCACTGACATAATTTTTATGTTAGAAACCCCTGTCCTCTGTCCCATCAGGCACTAATCGGAGCTAATTGCAGAAGGTGAAATACTCAAGAAGAATAGCTTGTTTCTCAGCAAGCTGTTATTCCCAGTACTTTCTTACAGTGCAGTTCCAAGCAATACAGCATCCTTCTTCTCTGTACCTTTTAGTGCTGGTGGTGGTGGTGGTGGCATGTCTCCTGGACTTGAAGGCAGTCCCAAAAACTAGGATTGGAGAGATAGCAGATAATGGTTCCACCAGCACTAGATTCTGGCATCATTCGCAAATCTCTGCACCACATTCCTGTTCTTTGGCTTGGAAAATGGTTTTGACATCATGATGTGCATGCATTATCTACACGAATAACCACATTTGATCAATCATCTCCTTTATAGCAATTAGAAACCAACACTGAGACCATCTGAGACTATTTTCAAGAGACAGCAAGAAGCAGAAAAGATCAAAAGAGGCAGGAAAAAAATGCAGTGATTTAGATGGAAATTTTTAAAACATGCTGTAAGTGGATAACAAAGACTTAACGAAGGAGGCTCGAGCAGCATGAATGGAATAACAAATAAAAGTGATAAAATGATTTGGGAGGAAATTGAAGGGACAGAATGCTGAAAGGAAGAGTTTAGAGTTCCATACAAGGAGGACAATGATAATCTCAAGTCAAATTGAGATGAATATTAGATTTTTTAAAGCAGGGCTTCCTGCCTCTCTGAAAGATTGCTTGCACTCAGTTGGTTTCTAGACCAGCAATGAAGCAACACTGCAACATCTCTTGCTAGCTTTTTAACCCTAAATTAAAACTGCATGTTCAGCTAAAGGCTTGGCCTCATGATTGGTGGCTCTTAGGAGGCTGCTTTGCAAAACCTAATGTAAAACAAGAGGAAGGAACAATTTGAGGACCTGAATCTGAAATATTCCTTTGTATCTAAAGGCCATCTCCAAATGCACCTATGCACACTCGCAAACCCACCAGTCGCATCTCATATGGACTTCCAAACACCATACAAGCCAAAGCAGCATTTTGATCTCTAAAATTAAAGACCCACATCTTGAGGAACCATCTGGCAGGGCTAATTCCCATCTTCGAGAGACGACTGCTTGTTCCTTCCTAACTATGTAGTTAAGAAGGCTAAATCCCCTTGAGAATCTTCCAAGGAATTTAAAAGGGGGAGGGAGTAGGAAAAGGTACCAACTACCAGCAGATGGCCTTGGCAAGCTATGAATAAAGCAGGGCTGCTAACAGATTTAAGATGATCAAAGAAACCAAGGTTGAGACAGAACTGGACTGCTAAAGTAAGGACGTGAAGCCAAGTCAATGAAACCATGCTGAGTTTGACATCACCTTTCAAATCCCTGGTTCCAATATTAAATGCTTTCGACACACAGGATAATGCACCAAAAATTTTTTTTAATCAGAACAAGGAGGGTGAGTTTAACAATTTCACAGCAAGATGTATCAAGGTTCCTTAAGCTGCTGTCCTCGAGCTGTATTAATTCCCAGAGCTGTTAACTAACTCCCAGGGAAGGCTACGTTGCAACATTCTGAATGACAACAGCATGTTAATGTAATGTTTGTTCAGTTAAAACAGCCAACACAGCATTTCTTTCTTCCTTCTTTCTCCCATCACAACAAACCTCTAATGCAGATTGGGCTAATGGATTACAACTAGCCCATGGAGCCCAACAGTGGGATGAAAGCTAGCAGGAGTTCTCAGGCCAGACAGAACCATGACAAAAATGTGTAACTGAAACCTCAGATCCTGAAAACTATGATAAAAATGTCCAAAAGGCCATTGATTCATAAACGTAGGAGGAAGAGGGCTATGATTTAAAGTAGGAGTGTCCAACCTTGGACATCCCTAATTTAAAGTCTGGGGCTGGTATGTATATGTGGATACAGATATTTTGAGCCTGAGCCTTTGCGGGAGGAGAGTTATATTTCTAATGCAATTTTCAAAAGGGGGGATTAAATCTGACTTGCTCAGCAACAGCCAGGTGAAGTAAATCTCTCCTGATTTAATTTTACCATTGTGTGGATTTAACTAGGATCAGCCTTGTGTGCCAATTTTAAATGAACAGTTGGGAATATGTATAGCATATTATGTACATGTGAAAATATAAACAATCTTTCTCCCAAGCAATTTCTATATTTGGCATTCCTGGCATTTAAGAGATTTATGGAGCTTTCATTGAAATGATGGTGCCAACCATTCAAGTCTAGAACACAGGAGGATAAAACATCCTCCCTGCCCAAGATTGGATTCTATTGGAAGTTGCATGACAGCACTGGGGAGAGTCAAAGTGTTGGAGAGAAAGGAAAGACTACCCTTTTCATCTCATTGCCTCTTTCTGCCACCTTCTCTCTCTCCCTCCCTCCCTTCCTCCTTCCTTCACTCCCTTCCTTCCTTCTTCATCAGGCTGGATCAGAGTTCTGTGACTAGTTTTATCCTAAAAAGCAGCTTTGGAAATGAGGTTGAAGCTGCGTATTAACCATTCTTGACCTAAATGAGCAAAGGAAAATTCTGTTACCTGGTTTACAGATATGAATGGTGAAATGGGCCAGTGACCTCCACCTCTTTCCATCTATAATTACTCCACCCCTTGCTCATCAATACTGTAATTGTTTAGTAATGAGCTGTTCTAAACAAGTGAACTAAAGCAAACATGACCTTATCCTTCTAGCAAAGCCCCAGAACAGACAGGAGACTTTCAGGAGCATCTCCTGCCTAGATGACCCAATGGGCAACCAGGATGGGCAGAGCCCATCCACAGCATAACAATACATCACTGTCTAAGATGCTAAAAGCTAGTATTCTGGTCTTTCAAAGCATGGAGCAGTTGCACACTGGACAGAAGTTTCCAATACTGTCTCTAGCTGTTCTTTAAGGAAGAACTTACAAGCATAGCATGAGTTATAAGATACCATTGGAGATTATCTTGTGAGGGATACTATAAAGTCCAATGTTCTGTGTTAGCATTAAAAAGGGCACTTCTACAATTTGTCAGTGGATACCTCAATACAAAGCACCTGGTGGCGCAAGTGGGTAAGATACCGGGCTTGTTGGCTGGAAGGTCAGCAGCCCGAGTTTGAGAGCTCCTGTTGTCTGCCTAGCTCCTGCCAACCTAGCTCTTCAAAAGAATGTAAAATGCAAGGAGATAAATAGGTACCACCTTCGGTGAGAAGGTAACAGCCATCTCAGTGTAGTCATGCCAGCCACATGATCACAGAATGTCTTCAGACAACGCTGGTTCTTTGGCTAGGAAACAGAGATGAGCACCACACCCTAGAGTCAGCCACAACTGGCAGGAGAAACCAGTACTGTATCCCAGTGCAATCATTTGATTCATTTTGACTTAACAACCTAAATGTGAAGGATAGTATATTCACCTTCAAGCTAGGAGACAGATCCGACTTAATATCACTGCTAAGCTCAGAAGTCATCGCCATCTTGTTTCCAACGAAGCACCTAAGGGAGCTTGGGTTGCCTTTAGGAGTGGTTTCATTGAAAATGTAAACCAGTTTTCTCAATATGGCACTACCCTTTATGATCCTTTCCTCTCCTCTGGAGAGGCAACTCCTATACACTCTTCAACCACCTTATAAAAGCTGATTCCTCCAGCAACTACTCTGCTACTTTCAGCATTGTGTATGAAGCAAGCAACAACGTCTCTGCACCTGTCATCTGAGTCATCACCCAGCAAAGAAAGAAGACAATTATCACTTGGAAAGAAGCTCATGTGACTAACTCCTCCATTTGATAGCCTAGACGTGCAGTACCAAAACCAACTTCCATACATCAAGCTGCACAGAAGTAGCACCCACAAATTGTCATATTCACAGTGAAACAGATCCTTGAGAAGACAGAAGATGAAGTTGAGAAGAAGAGAAAAATGGGTGGTAGATATCCAGATTGCATCCACATACACGGTGGAAGAGCCATATTTATAGATCCTGGAAATCTGGGGCTAGAGGGAATCCAGTAGAAGAGGGATTGAGGATCTGGAAATATCCAAGCAGAGAGAGAAAAAGACTGGTGGAGGGAGGGATGTGATCACATTCTGGAACTACCCAACAGACGCTACGCTGAAGTTCCAGATCTGCTCATCATCAAGCTAAACGTGCCATAATGGGTTTAAGTTACAGGAGGGCAGATTCCACTGGAATGTTAAGGAAAAAAAATCTTCCTAGTGGCTAGATCACTTCAGAAGATCAGAACCAAGTACTCAGAGAGTACCCTCCTTTCATGGGGTCTGAACTGATCTCCCATCAGAATGCTTTTCTTTGGCTCTCTGCACCGAGCAGTCCTAGGTTTCATTTCTTAAGGTCTATGAGAGAAGAGAAACAGCAACTGTTCATTCACAGATTGTTTTTTTAACCAGAAACTAGGGCTGTGAATACCTGAAGGATGATTTTATCATTTATAAACATGTATATCACCCACCTTGAATTAACAAATCCCAGAAGAGATTGCAATCAATGGACAGTAAATAGAAATAATGGAAACAGTAAATAGAAATAATCATCTAAACACTGTTATCACCAGATTCAGGGCTGTAACAATTAAATTGTCTGACCTACAGCGATGCCCCAGAATTTAATCATTAATAAGAAACATACAATACCGATAGAAAGGGAAAACATTAAAAGCTAAATTTTTATTCTTATTTCTCTTCTTTCTCTCTCTTGTTCACCCTCTAAGCAACCCAGATCTGCCTCAGCAGGTTTTCTAAGAATCTTCTTGTCACTGCTATCTGATTTTTTTCCACTGCAGGTGCAAGGAGTTTAACCTTGCATACTAACCATGTTCTGTACCACTGATCCCTTCGCAGATTAGAAGGCTTCGAAAACTAAACAGCAATCATAGGAAACAGGGGAAGGCATTTTCATGCAAGAGACCTGAAGAGGCTCTTGAATCTGCTTTGTAACATGATACAACATTTCTCCATTCAGATAGTCACCACAACTGGGATCGGCAACTCAGTCTCTTATCACAGCAATCACTAAGAAGAAAAGCACATGACCACAACCATCTTATGACCTCACTTTCTCTTTGGGTATTAAGCAAAGCACCACAGTCGCTAAGTGAAAAATCACAAGACCATGATTTACAATTTTACTTCCGCCTTCTGTATTAATCCTGCTTGTCACAACCCAGTTGACAAGCACGTAAATGGCAATCCCGTAACCATAGGACACTGTGACAGGGTCATATTTTTGAACAGTCACTACACAAGGCTGTTTATAAGCGAGGACTAGCTGTATCTATGAATGTCTGCCCTCTATTTTCTTTCTCAAACCAGTCACTGCATAGAAGTCAGCCAACCAGAGAAAGCTCTAGTGAATATAAGTCTTGCGGACAGGAGATGTTCCAAGGCAGACAAAAAAGGTCCTACACCACCCCATTTGCAATGTTTGGGACAACCAGTGGTTTATCTTGAAATGAGAAAACTGAGTTATTTATTAAACTCTCGCAAATGACTCCAGGTGTATTACAATCAAGAATCCAGATGATCCAGTCATAATTCTACAGTAAAGCACTAATCCAGTCCTCCCCAACGACACATTCTTGAGATCTTTTAGCATTACAGCTCAAACGCCCAGCCAGGATGCCCAATGTCTACCAGTTCTGCAAAATGTAATCAAACCAATCTAAAAAATAACTAGTTAAAGAAGCTATTTTAATGCTTCTTTTAAATCAACTATAAAAGACCAATCTGAGGAGGGCAGAGGTTAAGCCTGGACAGCTTCTCTTATTTAAGTCAATGCTAAAACAACTCTTAAATGTGGAATGGGATCTCATATTCCAATTTATCATGAAGGTTAGACCCTAAAGCAACTATCAGCTAAACTGAAGCAGACCCCAGTTAAGCCTCCAAGACGACTGCTCCTTTCATCAGGGTCTTTCATCTTCCTGTCATCGGTTGCCCTTGCTTTGTTCGGCTGCCTCCCAAACTGATTGTTCCGAACAGTTCCAAAGAAATGACAACCAACCAAGTCAATATAGATAACCTTGCAAGGTTCTGATTAAATTTTCATTCTTGGCCTTTCATAAAAGCTCAGCGAACCATCCTGGGTCAATAGAAATGTGCTTTAGTCTCCTCTTGAAGTATTTCAGAGGCATCCTTTGAAGGATGACATCATCGTAGCTTCTGGCAGGTATTGCTCAGAAATCCAAAATTCGCAGGTGAGGCAGTTGAAGGTTTTTCATCTCGAGGCAATTAGAAGAAATCCTGAATGGATATTCTGCAGCATACTAAAGTTGCGGAAAGCGTTTTGTGGGGAAAGGGCCTCTTGTAATCCTTCTCCAGACCAAGTATTTTTCATAATCAAACCAATGATTGGTTTGAAATCTGAAACATGCAATCATTCACCAGCCTTCCTTGAGCTCTGGCTAAATCAAGAGCCAAATTCTTTGAAGGGAGCTATTGTTTGGTTTGGCATTTGCACAAGACATTGCTTACCAACATCGAGTTAGCATGGACTAATATAATATGACACTTTCCTGGAAATTGAGAAGGAAAAAATTTTGACCTTGGAGAATTAGGTGGTGAATGAAGGTGGGAACAGTAGCTCTTTGTGGGAGAAGGATTTAAAAAAGGCCAATAGAAATGTTGTTTTTGGGACACATTCCTGTGCTTCAAGCTCCATCTTTATTGAAACTTATCTCTGGGTAAACACACTGGAAAAAGGGCACAGAAGTGTCCCTTATGAGTCACAAGAATATCACAAAAGGACGACAGGCATATCATGTCATTGCAGATAATACAATTACAGGTCATCCTCGACTTACAACCACAATTAAGACTGGCATTCTGTCGCTAAACTATGTGGTGCTTAAGTTAAAAACACTCGATTTTACAGCTTTCTTTGCATTAAGCTCATCACAATGGTTGTGAAGCGAATTCGTCTTCCCCCATTGGCTGGTTATCATAAGCCTCCTAGGAAGGTTGCAAACGGCAATCATGTGATCCTGGGACAATGCAACCGTCGTAAATACATGTTGGTTCCAAGTGCCAAATTTTGATCATGTGACTGTGGAAACGCTACAACGGTCATAAGTGCGAAGGTTGATTGTGAGTCACTTTTTCAGCACCTTGTGACAGTCATAAACAAATGGTTGTAACTCAAGGATTACCTGTACTTACATGTCATTACATCTGATGCAAGTATGTAAATCATGGTTTTACATCATGAGTCTCGTGTTATCCCACGGTTGTCATCCAGGATTGTGAGATACAAACAGGTGGAAGATTATGCACTGGTCCATCTTTAGTTCTTGAAGTTCACGGTCAATAGGACACCTCTCTGTCCTTGCAAGATAACATTTCAGACACTCTTCTTGAGACCAGGGAATTTCCCATTTCTCTATCCAGTGAAAATATTTACATTAATACATACTGCCTCAAAATGTGCAGCACGCACTGTTTTAATTGTAACTGTGTTTGATTATTGTCTCTTGACAGAATATTTAAAATATCGTTCCAACGGACTGCATTTTATTTTACTCATATATGTTTCATTGTCTTCTTCTTCTTTTGACTGCTCCCGTCAGGGGTTGCCACAGCGAATCTCTGTTTCCATCTTCCTCGGTCTTCAGCATCCTCTCTTCAGTCCCACCGACCTCCTGCATGACTTCTCTAGCAGCATCCATGTCCCTCCTCCTCGACCTTCCTCTTTTCCTTCTGCCCAGTAGCTCCATCCTCAACAGTCTCGTCCCAATATTCTCTTCATCCTTCTACAGCACATGCCCAAACCATCTGAGCCTCGCTCCTCTCTCTTTATCGCCAAACCTTCCTGCCTGTGCTGTCCCTCTAATATGCTCATTGCTAATCTTGTCCACTTTATCACACCCAAGGAGAATCGTAGCATCTTCAACTCTGCCACCTCCAGCTCCGCCTCTGTTCTTTTGGTCAGGGCCACTGTCTCCAGGCCTGCAGCACTGCTGATCTTGGGAGATCTTCCCTTTTACTCTTGCAAATACCAGCACAGATCACTCCTGACACTCTTCTCCATCCACTCCGTCCTGCCTGCACTCTCTTATGTATACATAAGATAAGCTCTCTCGTACATCTTTTATTGTATGTTTAGGCATTCAGTAGAAGCCATAATTGCATCCCGGATGATGTAAATTACTACATTTGCATCATTGGGTGATAACATCACAATAAACATGATATCTCTTGCGCTGCCCCTATGGATGCCCATATGCTAATTTCAATCTTCTATACCAAGAGGAAGACTATGTTTTCTGCTCTTTATGGCAACCCAAAAATTAATATTAAATCAGGGGTCAGCATCAAAGCATCCAGTTGCTCCTGGATTCCTCTAAAAGGCAGTTCTCCTCATCAAAAGAAAAAGCTCAAATCTCATAAGATGTTTTGACCTTGTGAAATTTCATCTGTGTACTGATGCTGATGTTAGCCAGACTATCACACATTAGCTATTTACCTCCATCTTTTAAAAAACTAAATGCATAATATTTTCCTGTATTTAAACAAGCAACACAATATGTGTCCCTATATTAACTCAGTCATATAGCTAATTAACTTCGGCAACTGTGACTGGATTTGCATGTGGTTTGTTTGCTTTTGGCTCAGTATTCCACAAACTAGACATCTCCGATTGTAAACTTTAATTTATGGTTTATGCTGGGTGAATCCCTGCCAGCTGTGCTTCATGCAACAAAACATAACTCAATAATCTATGGCTTAGAGCAGTGCTTCCCATACCTTTTCCTTCATTATCCCAAACCCCTAATCAGAAAATCTTATCAGACTTCAAGGATCACTCGTAAATCCCTTTCTTCAGCACCAGTGGTAACTTTGAACGGCCATTAAACAAATGGTTGCAATTCAAGGACTACCTGTATTATAAAAACAATATCTATGAAGGATCTTAATGTCATTTCAATGAATTATCACTGTAATTTCATTGATTTTCATCTTAATAGGCACACTTTAGGAGATTTTTGAATATATTTTACTCTATGTGGCAATCTTTAAATCAGCTGAAATGTCCCTGTTGTGATGAGTAATGAGTTTGTGTTTCATTACCCAAAGAAAAACCACTTTTACCCAATTGTGGGTAATTTACTCAGGTTTGGGAAGCGTTGGGTTACAGGAAGTGTGAATACAGCAGTTTAGGTAATATCAAAGAAAAATTTCTATTAAAAATGGTTGATCGTTCATGAATTCCAAAAGCTAGAAAAGCAGGAAAGCTATGAATCAAGATCAAGTGATTGGGCAGAGCAAAAATGGAACTGCAAATTGGCTCCATATTATTACTGAAATCGATATTTACGCAGCATTTCATCTTTTTATTTTTGGGGTGACAGCACTTGTTCAAACCTCTGCCAAGGAGATAACAACTGCAAGAAAGAATAAA
>JANHZU010002110.1:63459-75776 GCA_032468055.1 Acrochordus granulatus | reverse complement strand
GATGGATGCACTACCTCCATCCCACTCTCGCCAGAGATCATCCACAAGAGCAACCAATACTGTCTCTGTCCCATGACTGGGTCTGAACCCAGACTGGCAGAGCATAAATTATCTGGCAGAGCATAAATTATTTTGTTCTGCTGACTCACTTGCTCATTAATTCGTTTGTACTATTCGGGGAAGATCCACGTTGGGTTTTCCTAGCATCACTCCTTGAATGATCTTCTACCCAGGCCGGCAAGCAGCCTCTCGAACGCTGACCTGGGTTGGAGTACTGTAGGGCAGTGTTTTTCACATATATGCCACATATAAACAAGCATTATATTCTTCTTCTTCTTTTAGTTAGAAGAATCAAACATTTTGATTCTCTCGTTATAAGAAAATACATTTCCTTCCAGATGCTGAAATGAAGCCCGGCTTCTTCCGGATTTTATGGCTTCATCAGCATTTCTTGAGTGCTTTCTCCATTTTCTGTGCTGTGATCTATATCAGATCTCCACTTGGTTATTGATTCTTCTTTTTTCTCTCAGGGCCCCTTCCTACTTTGAAAAATTAGGGAGGATCCCGAAAGATCTTTTGTTTGTACGCATATTGACTGATATCTACTGCATTAAAAATGAACATTCACATCTTTGCTGCTACCAGTTGTTACGCCTGTTCGATGGGATTTTAATACCGTATTATTTTTTTCCACATACGCTGGCAAACAATTTTGATTCTGTGGACCCTTGAGAGGGTCTTGGGGGACCCCCAGGGGACACTTTTAGTGCACACTTTTAGGAAACGCTGGTGTGGAAGTTCCATTGAATATGCGTATGCGAGAAAATGAACCCAAACAATGGCAACATTTATCTAACCCTCCCGGTCTGGTAACTGAACAACAGTTCGCATAATACTCTACAAGTGGTCCTCGGCTAACGGCCACTCATCCGGTGACTGCTCAAACTTAACGGTGCTGCAAGAGTGGCATTTACCACTGGTCCTCAAAATTCCAGCCAGTGCGGCGCCCCTGCTGTCACACAGTCACCATGATGACCTTCTTTGCCAGGTTCCTACACGCAAAGTCAATGGGAAAGCCAGCAAGAGGTCGCAAACGGAGACCAAGTGACTTGATGGTCTACATGCTTCATGACATCACAGGATGCACTTAAAAACAGCAACCAGAAGTGCTGCAACCGCTGTCGCTCAGCAACACAGTCATGTGGCATTGCACAATACGACTGCATTGCTTAGCAACAGAAATTCCAGTCCCAACCGCTGCTGTTAACTGAGGACTACTTGTCAACTATAAATTGAGCAAAGAATTTGGGTTCGCACAACCTGTTATCCACAAAAGACGATTAATACGAACCAGCATGGTGTAACTCCTCATGCCTTCCGGTTAGGGAAGCATTTGATTCCTTGCAGTCAAAAGAAAATGGAGACCAATTATTGATCGCTTGTTCAATAATTTCAAGTAGCTGACTTGAAATTCTTATAATACTTGAATAATTTCAAGCAGCTGACTTGAAATTCTTTCCGACCTGCCTTCCCAATGGGTTGGATTGCACCCGCAGCCTATTCTCATGTGCTAAATTGAATAAAACCCTGCTTAAAAAGTGTCTTTAATTTCACCCTCTTTTTTCTCTCTCATTTTGACTATCTTAGCTGACTTAAAGCTCTTGAAACTTCAAAACCATCCACACAATTGTAGAATCACAAGCTGGCCGACTAAAGATATTCTTCAGTGCAGATGCTGAGAATTTTTTCCTTACAACCAGAGTGGCTCCACATGCTTTCTACCTGATTAATAAGGTACTCCACTGACCCCCAAAGAAAGCCTAAAATATTCCATACCTTTTTTTTCCTTGGGCATAAAGAAGGCTAACTAGAATATCCTGATCTGGTCTATATCTGGAAGCGTATCAGTTCAATCAGCTTCTGCAATGGTATCAATGCGCATTTGCTCCTCGGAGCGACAGAACTATCTCCTTAAATGCTGACCTGAATTCCTGCTATCCTTGGATCCAATCTGCCTCCTTTGGAGGACAAAAGAAAGGCTTCCAGTGTGCTGCAAAGCTCAGGGTCAAAACTATAGGGTCTCAAGCCAGGCAAGAATTCATTACCTCTAGAGCACAGCTGTTAACCGAAAAGAAGGTGCCAAGAGCCTTGGCTGTATCACAGCCCCAGGCAGCCAAGTTAGCATCAGGCAATAGCCAATTTCCATCTTATTTAACCTCACAACAATGCACTGCCTACCGGATTGCCCAGGAGGGAAGTGGAGAGAGGGAGGCAAAGAGCACAAACGGGGACCAAGTCCCCTTACAATATAGCAGCACTCCTGCTGCCAATCCTCGTAGGCACTTTTGACTTAAGGAGAGACAACGTGGCCTACACTTCTTAATAGTCACAACAATTGTCTCGGTGACTGGCGCAGCCTTTGCTCGAGATTCTGAGTTCGACAAGTACCTCCAGGGCACCGCAGCTCTGCATGTGTGTGGATTTCCCCCATGGATTCCTTCTTCTTCTTCTTCTTTTGTTGATGCACACGAGAATGCAGAACCTGAAATCGTGACTTTATGTTTCAGAAGAGCCAATTCTTGTTTAACCTCAGAGAGGAAAAGAATATCCTTCCCACTGGTATGACATTAGATCTCACTGTACTTGGGGAAGAAGGAGATAGTTAACCTGAGCTGGCAGTTAAGCAGACCCATCTTAAGGTCTGTGAAAAGGACAAGAGCACTGCTGGGATACGCATGAAAGATGTGCCTTTCTGTGGCTTCCACGCATTTGGGGGCAACTCTTTATCTTTCACCATTTTCTAGGAAGAGATGAATCAGGACAACCCCCCTTTCACCATTTATTTGCTCATTAGACTCAGTTCTCCCGAAACAATTATGAAAATCTGGATATCCAGTTCAGAAAGCACCTACCCATCCATCCATCCATCTATCCATCCATCCATCCATCCATCCATCCATCCATCCACGCAGAAAGAGCTTTTGTCTCAGAGTTTGGCTCCCTTTGGTGAGCCACCCAGCCATCCTCAGGCGCTGCAATTTTACCATCCAAAAGCTTTTACCTCTCATTCAAATAATTAAATGGGGATTTGGACTCTAGAAAGGAGCCTGTATCCGTTTTGAATCTTGGAGGGTCTAATTAGAAAAATCAGGTCAAAATATTGGCCAAATAAAAAATACTGTATTTGATGTACTTTAGATATTCGCCTCTCAGGAAGACCATTAGCCGGTGACATGAGGAGACGGAGTTCTCAATTCGTCTCTCACTTCTTGTAGATCCTACCAGAAGCCTTCACCCTCTTCAAGGAAGAGTCCTCAGCCATGTATTTTTATTTTATTTTTAAGTGTTTTTAATTGTTTGTTTTTAGTGTTGTTAGCCGCCGAGAGTCTCCGGATTTTGGCGGCATGTACATTTAATAAAATAAATAAATAACTAAAATGATCCCAGATCAATGTCAAAAATATATTTTAGTTCCAAATTATGTTATTGAAGCTCTAAGCCAGTAAAAAATTGGGTCCTTTTAGATTAACAGTGTATCACTTTTTCCAGATCAAAAATCATACCGAGTTCTCAAGCGTCATGGCAGGAACTGTACTCCAAACATCAGTGAGCCGTGATTTAAAAAAGCCTATTTATATTTCAATAAAAATTAGAAATAATTAACATGATGACTGTTCAATCAAGTATTTAATTATTTCCCCCTTTAATCACAAAAAGTTCTACAAACTTGGTAACAATTCCTAGAGCTCTCAGGTGAGCTCTCAGCATTCAAGGCTTTGTGATTCAGGTTGTGTAAAGCCCCAAGAACAGTGGACTTAACTATTATTGTTCACCTATAGACACAATCTTGCCAGACTGAAGCAACTATAACTACAGATATATTCTGAGAATAGCTAGGGAGGAGCCGTGTTAACCCTCTTTCCGCCAATCAGACTTTCCAAACTCCACTGCCTCTTTGCCCTCTGGAAAGCAGCCCCTTCCTCCTGGGAATCCATACTACATTCCACCACAGTTTGCATGCTTCTCTTCTAAGGGTGGGCAACCATTCCTCTCCAGATGTTGCTGAACTGTGACTCCCAACATCATCCTGGTTGGCTCTACTAGGCATTGTAATTCAGGACTGACCTAGAAGGTTTCCCATTCCCGCTTTAGATATACTGGTCTAGAGCTCCCATCATCTATGACCGTGATATTTTACTGCATAAGCAAGCAACCACAACAACGTACCTTCCCTCCTATTCTATGCATAAAAACCAGACTAATTTGTGTACTTTAATTTGGTAGGCAGTATTTTCAGTGCTAAAACAGGCTGCTTGGTGCACCCATAGCTTTGATCTCCAGAACTTTACCACCCTACATTTATAGTTTGAGGTAGCCAACCACCAAAGCACTCCCAAGGTAACAGTGAAGACTACACATCTTGAAGCAAAGTTTTTAGTTGATGGACTTTTGTGCTTACCCTCAAATATTAGTCAGCCTAGTGTAGTAGTTAAGGTATCAGGCTAAAAACCGGAGGACTGAGAGTTCTAGTTCCACCTTACACACAAAGCCAGCTGGGTGACTTTGGGCCAGTCACTTTCTCTCAGCCCTACAAAGGAGGCAATGTCAAAGCATTTTTGAGAAACCTTGCCAAGAAAACTGCAGGGTCATGTTCGGGAAATCTTTGAGAATCACAAACAGCTGAATGGAAAAAAATATTGTC
Organism: Acrochordus granulatus; assembly: GCA_032468055.1. Lineage (NCBI taxonomy): Eukaryota > Metazoa > Chordata > Lepidosauria > Squamata > Acrochordidae > Acrochordus > Acrochordus granulatus. The sequence continues at coordinate 71,074 of JANHZU010002110.1, read as the reverse complement.
CAAACAGGACTCCGTGTCTAAAATGCAGACCAGGCCATTAGCCAGAATGATCATAAACCTGTGCCCATGATGCAGTGAACTGAGATTTGGCTGACAATCAACTGAACTTTCTTGGTTATTTTAATTGGCTTTAAAAATATAATTGTGATATTTTGATGATATTCATCAGAGTGAAAGAGCACAAGAAATGTTCCTTTGCATTAAGCTCAAGTTGTTAAACTCTTATTGTGCTCCTTCTAGCACCAGACTCTTTTTCACAGTAGATGGCTCATATAAAAGCCAATTAAAATCCCATCAGTTAAAATCCTTATAGTAGGAAATGGGGAGGGAGAGAGGAACAAGCCCTCGAACTGATGGAATGCAGGACAGGTCTTCGTTGCATAGCTCAACTGCATGTGCAAAATATGCAAAAGCATGTTTTCTGAATTGATTCAACAAATCAAACTGAATCACTTCAACACTTCTAATCTTCAGTCCAAATTGAATCATTTCAACATTTCAGACTGGAACACCATTTCAAAACATTTTGATACTTCAAGTCAAATTGAGGATTCAAATCAGATCAGAATGAGTCATACATTCCTTATGAATATACCAGTGGGTGGCTTCATTAACAACCGTGAAGATAATGGTATGTTTTAAAAAATGTAATTAACAAATAAGCAAACAAATAAATAAATGATAGGGGTAGATTACCAAAGGACTGATCCGTAATCCTACACCATCTCAGACCACAAACATGCCTGACACTGGTGGAAAATTCATCTAATGGTAGCCCTAGCATAAACAATTTCCTTCCAAGAAGAAGGAGGAGAAATAGAAGGGAAAGCACAGCAAAAATGAATGAAGAAAGAAGAAAGGAATAGAAAACATTAAGATCCACTTTCCATATTCTCCTTTCCCCGTGGGACAAGTTTGAGGTTTACAGCACTAGCAGAGTGCTTAAAGAAGCACCTCTTGCTGAGATGTTTTACTTTACCTCACCAAGAAAAAAGAAACAAATCAATTAAAATGAAGAGGAGGGAAAAACAGAGGAACACTGAAATTTAAATTGTGCCGCTTCCTCGTGAGTTAAAGCTGGAATATGTAAGTCTGGAGATAATTGATAAAAAAAATCGGAAGAGAGTCAATTAATTGAATATTGGCTGGCAATGATATTAATGAAAAAAAGAGCAATCAGAAAAAAGTACAAAGGTATGCACAGTTCAGAAGAAAAAAAAGGAGGGCAAAGAGGCTTAATGAGCAACACCAAACTCGGAGAAAACAAAAGCCAAGGAGATGATTGTGCAGAACAAAAAGACAAGAGCTGGAGTTAGAGAAGGGTTACATTTTTTAAAAAGCAAATAACTAATGAATGTATAACACACACAAAAACACAAGCCATCAAAAGCCAAGACAACCATGGTGTCGCGTAGATGAAAAAATAAGAAAAATAAGACTAGAAGCCAAGATAGAAGGAAGAAACTTAAGGCAGGAAGGCTTACTGAAAACAACCAGGCAACAATCTCTGTGTGGGATGAGATCCTGGGACACACAATGGGTAGCATCAGCGGAGAGGAAAGCAAACAGAATGCTTAACAGCTGGGACTGGCTTTGCCAAGGAACAGTGTCTGAAAACATGAAAGCATCTTACTCTGCAAAGGGGAAAAATAATTAATCTCAATAATAAACAAACAAGGGAAGAAGAACAGGAAGGCAGATCAGACGAGCTTTCTCTGCAGCTTCAAGGGGGAGTCGAGTAGAACAAGTTGCTAACCCTAATGAACAACGGCTAAAGGTAACCGTACACATCATGGCTTGCCATCCGGCGCCCACTTGAGACTATTCAATAGAACTTACTTCTAAGTGAAGCTGTATAGAAGGGTGCTGCCTCAACAGGAATTACTTCCAACTCTTCTTTGCCCCATTGAATTATTTCAGAGATCAATCACTGGATCCCTCTTCCCAAGAGGTACATCTGCCTTGTAAACAAGGTAATGCCGAAATGCTACAAGCCGTAGGTATTCTTGTTCTAGATGCCTCACAGTCTTACACAATCTCAGCTTTCACATCACTATCAACATAATATCAACTTTCAGGATGAGCACCCCAGTTCAAGAATGGTTCCTCACCCCTGATCTGCAGGAAAGCTAGGCGATATTTGCTAATATCTTAGACTGCAGGCAAGTTGACTTTGAAGCAGGATCGTATCTGATCAAATTTAGGTCCGTTGAGATGTTAGGATACTACTACCTAGTAGTAGTAACTACTACCACCGTATCTTGGGACCAAGGGTTGGCAGCTTGCGATTTAAGGTTTGTTAGGATACTGGTAACTACTACCACCATATCTTGGGACCAGAGTTGGCAGCTTGTGATTTAAGGTTTATTTCTATAAGCAGTCAGCTCGATCCTTTGGTCAAAATGATTTGACCCCCTATTAAAAGATCATAATTATGGGATGGGAAAGATAGAAAAACAGAGTAAGAAAGAAATGGAATACATCCCTCCTCCCCTCCCCCCAAAAGTTTCCATTCTCCTTTGGCAGGAGTTTGCATTTCCAGTCTCATGAAGTTTAGCAGGGGTGCTTCAAATTCTTCTCCTAACTCTAGAAAAAGAGCCAACTCGGTGTAGTGGTTAAAAGCACCAGGCTAGAAACCAGGAGACTTGAGAGTTCGAGTCATGCCTTAGGATTGCACACACATACATAAACACACACTGTCTTGAAGAGACCATGCACAGGGAGGGAACATCAGCTGGGAAGTCAAAGGATACAAAGAACTGGTACGTGCAACAGTATGTGCGGATGACCTTGGGAGACAGGAGGGAGACTGACAACTGGCGCATAAATGGTATCTCAGCCCACAGAAGGAAAGAGGGTGTGGGTGGGATGTGTTTCTGAAGGGATCCTCCCATGTTTTCCAAAGAGTAAAAAGAAAAGAAATGTTTGCAATACAAATGAAGATGCGGCCCCCGGGTTCCTGCTCAGTAACAGTCCTGGTGCGCAACTCTTCTATTATAGAAAAGAAATGCTTTCAGTCGTGCACGATTCTATTAAGTAACCTAAGTTGCACTTCCTGTCTGGGTTACCTTGCAGGGCCAACAGTATGGCAGCTGACAGCAGAGGCTCAGGAGTCATGTGATAGAGGGATGGGAGGCATACATTTACACATTTAATAAAACGGTAAATAAATTAGCAGAAGTTAACGGAGAAACACAAGGGAGAGACTTGGAATACCAAAGGCTGTGATGCAACTGCAAAAACAAAGCGGGGCAGAATTTCACCTGTTGCTTTCAATCAAATCTTTGGCTGCAGATCTCGAGAAAGTTTTAATTAACTTAACATTATAAGACTCGGCGGAGAGATATAAAGGTACCAGGTTAATGGAAATTATTTCAGACATGATTCCTGACATTTATACCCACCACCACTTGCGGTGAGAGTTCTTTTTTCTCCACCCACTTCACCCTTCTTTATGAAATAGAAATATTTAAAAAGTCATTACTGACTTCCAGCAGCTGATATAAGCTGATTAGGAGGCGGTGGGAAGTAGCTGTATTAACACTCTCCCGAGTCATTTGTTTTCTTTTTTCTAAGCCATTTTTAAATATTGCATTTAATAGAAAAATAATTTTCTCAGCTCAGAGAAACATCAATTTGCTACTTGAAGGCTCGTATATTAAGCCAAAGACCTTAATGTGTAAACATTAACGGTTCCAGAAAATGCCTGGGGTTCAGACCAATTGGATTCTAGGCAGGAGAACAGGCCGAGGTGCAAGACAAAGGGTTCGCGCTAAGTTTTTTATTCTCAATAACCTTAAAATTTACAAATGCAAATATGAAAAGGACAAAGGCAGTTAATCCACATGACTCAGAATAAATACACCTCCTTCTCTCTCGCACTGCAAAAGATCATGATCGGAAGCCGCGGGAATCATAATCAGGGACAACGGGGGTTCTGCACAGCTATCTAATGTACTCGGGCTGTAGAATCACATCATCCCGGGTCAGTGATGGAGAACCTTTTGGGCTCGATGTGTCGAAAATTTGGAAAAGGCCCAATTTGACACTGCGGGCACGTCACTTCCCCAGACCAAAGAGAAACAAGTCCCCCTCATCTAGGCTACCCTGAACGGCGGCGTTTGGCAGCAGCGCCAAGAACGGCCTGAAGTGGAAACCCAGGGCTCAACTTCAGCCCTCGCGCCACCGTAGCCACTTCCAAAAGCTGCACTGCACCACTGTGAATGACGCGAGGTGTGAATGGCGCAATTCTGACACAATTGTCCCTGTGGCCCAGCGTTCCCCAGGATCTGCCACATGCCACTTCCCTTCAGGGGGTGTTCTCCTTCTGTCGACAGTCCCCTGCAGCCAACCGAGGCTGCTCCAGGTCGCAGAAGACCTTTCTTCTCTAAGCAACTTTGGAGATAGAATGCTCTTCTCTGCGACCTCCAAAAACCATGCAAAAAAAACACACAATCTCCAGAGGATTCAGAGGCCACACAAAAGCATACCCCCTTCTCATGCAGTCTCCACAGCATCCCAAAATTGCACAAGAACCGGGCGTGCTTTTGGGTGTACAGTACTTGTCGGGTGTTGGTGAACGCTGGCATGTCACCCAAAATGTCATGGCGTGGCACCTTGACATGCAGGTCATAGTTTTGCCATCGTTGTCCGAGGCTAATATTCCCCATGGGAAGCACCCAGATGGAGGCCAAACTCCAGAAGATATCGCCTGTGATTATTTAACCACTCCCTACTGATAAAACAGAGTTTGTTTTCCAAACTGAAGAGTATTTCAACAACGTTCTCAGAGATGTCATGTGGCATTCTTGCTCAAAGACCTCCCAGGCTTTCCAGGGTTCTTACTAAGTCCCACAAGAAGACGTTTGACCGAAGTTTCTCCTGTTGGGCTTTTTTTGTGAGGGAGACAGAGCAACCAAGGAGGCTTCAAAATGATGCAAAAATGTGTAACAGGATCTCTGAAGGTTGCCTCTCCGATGGTCAAGTAAGCTCGGAATTTGGCCTAGAGGATGGTGAAGACATTCTGAAATACCTCAAGAATAAGTTAGAAGAACACAAACTTCTTTTGCAGCCAAAGAAAACGTGTAAGCAACAACGAGACCTGTTTCACACCGTGTCCATGTAACCAGAAGAAACCACTGCTATGCAGACTAGAGGTAAAAGAACAGTGCCAGGTTGAGGAATACTGCAGGGCAGTGTTTCCCAAACTTGATGACTTTAAGGTGGATTTCACCTCTCAGAATTCTCCAGCCAATTCTGGGAACTGAAGTCCACACATCTTAAAGTCGTCAAGTTTGAGAAACACTGCTTTGTTTTTTGCAACTGGTCTACAGACTCCTGGCAGTAGATGGTTGAGCGAAAAAGAGCAATATTATTGCCATTCTCCAAGTGCTTCCTTCATTCATTGCTCCTCAGGTGGACCAAGAAGAAATGTTGAGGCAACATCACACCAGCCTTTACAGCCAGGTTCCTCATGGCCACCAGCTCCTAGCTCTGCCCTTTGAAGGGAAGGGACTGTATTGTTTGTTCAGCTATCTTGGCCAAATTGCTGTGAGCTATTATCCGGAAACTAACCAGCAATAAAGCAGCATTAATAATTAACTTCTACTTCATTAGCATGTAATAACTTTCTAATTCCCACAGTTCTTTAGCACCTCCAGAGCTCACAGGCTCTTATTATCCACCAGCCAAGTGTTGAAATATTACTCTGACTCCAGGCACATTTGGGAAAAGAGGCAGGGCATGCATTTCAAACCAGGCCATCTCCTCCTACGACGGTTAGTCACATAACAGTGAATTTCAGTAGAACTTTCCAGTGCATGAATCAAGTTACTTTTACGAGATATTCTCCATAAAAATAATATAATAGGGAGCTTAGTTCTCTGCACCTCAGGGTGAAAGATGATTTGGGAAGAACCACGGGCTCCTTCCTATGTTTACATGCTTAGCCAGAGAGGAAAGGACCTATAATGTTTCCATATAAAGAGGAACTGTGAGCCAGGCTCTTCCATTCCATGTCTATCACAGCCCTCTTCATTCACTTTTCAAACATGCAGAGATTTGGAAGTGTGACCACTGTGACATCAAGTGGTAGTAGTCAGGATGTACCAAGATGAACTTTGCATCACCCATGTTTTTTCAACAGGTGGACAAGGCTGTCTAAATGCCTATAGTTTTGTTAAAATATGGTGCATCATCCATGCCTACGTTCCAGATCTAAATGGCATCCAATGCTAACCCCATTGTCACCAATGTGAGGAGTCACGATCCGAGTCATATCTTTTCAATTGTATATGAACGGAGGAGCCAATATCATCTTAAAAAAAAAAAACCCAAAACAAAAACCTCTGTTAAAAAGCTAGGATGAAAGAGAAGAATTCTGAAATTTCTGTTTGTAATGCTGTACAGATGGATCTCCAGTGTTGCCTTAGCTTTCCAAAGGTCTGCTGAATATTTTTGCCATTTTAATAGTGCAATGCAGAAAAAAAATTCTTGCCTTTTTTCGATCAGTTCTCATTCAAATTCATGGAAGGATTTTGCTTTCGAAATTGTCTTCAGAGAACAAGGAAATTCAGCTGATGGGTGGAGTTTATGGAAATAACTATTTATTAATTACAACATGGCCAAAGGTTGGGTGGGAATTTGCTGCTGTTCCATGTACAGTACAGCAGCTGTACTGTAGCCTTCCTCCCTTCTCATACTTCCATTCAATGCCAAAAAAAGTGATCAGAAGGGCTCATTTCCCATGGGACCTTCTCAGAATGGGAGGGTCGCACAGCCAGGGGGGGACTGTCACTAGTGCCTGGAACTTGCAGTGAAATGGAAGACAAAATAATTGAAATAATAATAATTCACATTTTGCTATGCTTGATCAAAAAGCAAGATCCCAGGCTCAAGCATGCTGAAATCTTGTAGTCTTTGGCAGTCTCATGAGATCTGGGTTCATTTATAGACATTACCAGGGGCTGTCGTTGTGTGACTTTGCGTAACGGCACCCAATCCTTAGTACAGGATTCCATCTGGTTTTGTACACAAAGCAAAGAAGATGATCAGAGTTTATTTCTGCCCAAGAATATAGGAAGTTTCAAAACAGCACCCTTTGCATTACAGAATGATACCCTTTCTCTTCTGGCTCCCCGGTCATCTCTGGTTATCTAGCATCATGTAAGCACATGGAAAGAAAATCAGGCAGCCCAACCATGCCTATCATTATTGCATTTTTTGAGATTCTCCTAAAAAGGTCATGACCTAATAGATTACCATGAAGAATTAGGTCCTCTGAATTGGTGCCAAGTTCTCCCTCATGTTTATGCTTGGAAGAACAACTTGTGATTTGAGGTAGGCTAAGCTGACAGGCAACTAACCGGCCAAAGTCCATGAAGAGGCTTTTATGCCTGAATGAGACACTGAGCCTGTCTTCTTGGTCCAACGCACTAACCACTGGATCTCTCCACCCCAGTCTGACCCGCTTTTGGGTTATCAACTCCCCAATGGAGCATATGCTGCAAATTCATTTTTTAAAATATAATAGTTTTTGTATTTTTCTTTGGGATTGTTCATACAGTTTGAGGACCACTTTGGGGCGGGGGGGAAATGCTCTCCTAAGAGGCAGAAA
>JANHZU010002110.1:37605-59257 GCA_032468055.1 Acrochordus granulatus | reverse complement strand
ATAACTTGGGATATTCTTAGAGAGGGTCAGACCTGTTTAGTATTTGGATGGGGATCCTCTAGGAAAGCTCAACTGTAAGCTAGATTGGGGGATCAAAATATATCTGAGAAGGTGGCCATAACAAACTACTTCCTCACTGTTGCTGAGAAAACTCTATGAGTATGTTTGTGTATTCACCAGCAAGCCAGTTCGACTCGGAAGAGATCTGACTTTCCTGTTTTAGTCTAGGCCAGCAATTTTCAAAGTTGGCAACTTAGAGAGATGTGGGTATCAACTCCCAGAATTCCCCAACCAGCATGCTGGCTGGGGAATTCTGGAAGTTGATGTCCACACCTCTTTAAGTTGCTAAGGTTGAGAAATACTGATCTAGGTACATGGATGTATCGTTGTGACCTGTTGTATTTATTTTTTTAATTTTATGTATTGGTATCCCACCTTGATTATTTTATAAACAACACACCTTCCTACTCCTATTCTCCCTACAACAGGAATCCTGTGAAGTGGGTTGGAAGTGACTGGCCCAAGGTCACCCAGCTGCCTTTTGTGGCTAAGGTGAAACTAGAACTCATGATCCAGTTGCTAGACTGGAAATTTCAGGATGCAAACTTTGGTGCTTCCTCCCAACTTGATGTATTTTCTGCAGGAAAATTTCCCACAGCCCTGATTGTTTTGTTGTTGTTATTTGTTTGTTTGTTTCAGGGGTGCAACCACTCTGAATCAGAACAAGTGCTAAGACTGGAATTCTGTATCCAAATCCATAATTGAAGGCAATCAGCCTGTGCACCGCTTCATTAATTCAATTCCAGAAAACACACCAATGCATGCATCACGCTTCCCTTTTCATAGAGTTGTCCTTCCTTACGGCATTTAAATTGTAATAACTCATCCTGAAGAGATTTTCAGATGTGTATGTTCTCTTTTTACCCAATAAACAATAGAGATTTTATTATTCTCAGTACTTTCTCCCAGTTCTAAAGATGGGGCAAAGGTTGGTACAAAACAGCGTGCAATTTTGATGTATTCTAAAATTAAATATTTCAGGGGGAAAGGGCATGCAAACAAACAAATAACCCAACTGGAAAAAAAAAGATGACTGACAATGAGGCACAAGGTAGCAATTTAACTGAAGCAAGCAAATCAATCATCAAGTCACAGCAGCTGGCAGCTGGAAAGAATATTATTGATTTCTCTAATACCTTGATACTGAAAGGCATAAAAAAAACTGGACTAAAATATGAACAGTTCACCATTAGCAGTCTTTCCCAACTTAGTGCTTTCCAGATGTGTACTCAGGAGATGTTGCTGAGACTTCTAAGAATTGTACCCCAACATGCCAGAAGCATGTCAGGTTGGGGAAGAATGATTTATAATCATTGTTGTCAGCCTAGAGGGTCTTGCTTCCATACCAGGAGACAAGAAGACACTCATGCTCCAATCCCACCATCAGAAGCTTGAGATATCATCTAACAAGCCAATGGGAATGGAGGAGAGTGAAAACCTGTGATTTGCAGTTGACAATGCATGTTCTCTTCCATAAGACAGAGATCCACCCAGCTCTGTCCCTTCCCATTTGCTGCCTTTACTTCCCATTATAATCAGCTTACTCTAACTCTGACTGGTCCAAAATCTTCCAAACCCCAGTTCAGCCCATTGTTTATGGCACTGTGGATGGCAATATGGCTTGGCCAAACTGTGGCTTGTCACGTTGCATTAGTTAAGTACATTCTATCAGAAACTAGGAAATGAACTCGGAAATTTATTATCCTGCCGTGGATGGCATGATAGTTTGATCAAGATGCTGAGATGCGATAGAAGACTGCTGTTTATCATGATTTGAGACATCAACTAGGATATCAAGATAAGCAAAGGGAAGGGAAGGGTACATTTAAACAAATTGGAACAAATTCAGAAAAAGCAACAAGATTAAAAAAAAACAACAACTGGAAGTCAAGAGGATTGGAGAATACGATAGAATTTTTCCAAAACTAGACGGTGCATCACCCGGAGCCTTAATGACCTTAAGTAACAGGAAGATTGCAACTGAATTTCAGGAAAAAATATTCCTTATAGTAACAGCAGTTTAACAATGGAGCCAATTATTGTACAAGGTGGCAAACCATGAGCAGAGGATTCAGTCTGTGGCTCAAAATGGCTCCTTGCTTGATTCTATAATTCAAGAAATAGAACCATTCATGTGATGCTGAACCACAATTTAGTTTAGCATTGTGTTTAAACCAACATTTTTGTGTATAAAACCCAGTCTGGTTTTCTGCTGTCACTGTCATCACCATAATCAGAAAAGCCACAAACGGCAAACATCCATTCCTAAAAAAATTTCCCAGTCCTTTTTCAAAAGCAGGCACCACTATCGATAAGTCCTCCCTGTATCAATAAATTCCAGGAAATTATTCTGCTTGGATACCTGACTGGCCATAGAAAACGAAGCAACGGGATGCTGAGTGTGGAATATCCATCCATTCATCGCTTCTCATCTTACAAATCATCTACCACACAGTGAAACTTTCTTCCCCTCACCCACAGGTTTTAATACAAGGAGAAGCCAACAACATGCTGTTCTGAATGCAGCTTTGGGTCTGAACTTGGATCCCCAAGATCATCTCACCAGATCTCAGATATAGAATCTCGTATATACATATTTACAAAGCAGTATGAAGAGAGCTAAGAGAGACAGAGAAAGAAGGCAGTGATTGAGCCGACCCCGAATCTTCGCGAAGGGGAGTCTTGGCAGCTTCACGCTGAGCTGGTGTCGATAAATTACAAGAGAGAACTTCCCCAGAATGAAGCGACATTTCATTGATGTCTTTCTGTTTTCCACCAGGCCTGGGAACATCGGATGCTTTATTGGTTTTCAAGCTATCGAGGTAATTAAAGGCAAGGAGTGCCTTGGATGCAGTCCCTCCATTCGACGGAGTGGGAAGCTCAGTTCTGGCTCAGCCACAGCACATTAAACAAGGAGCAAATTGCTGAAAGAAAGGTTGCAGGGGTGGGGGGCGCCATGTCGGGGGCAGCCAAACCGCCTGGCATAAGACAGTGGGCTGCTTCTTTGAGCAGCACCATCCATTACGAAAGAGGAGTGTTGCAATGCTGAAGTTGCTTCAGGGACACTTCTTGATAGCTTTCTCTTCTTGAAACTCTGTCTTTGCATGGAGCGGAATATGGGGGGAATGAGATTACAGAGTCCTTGAAGGGTGCGCTACAGTCCATGACGAGTGCCATGCTTCCCTCTAGAGCAGAGGTCTCCAGCCTTGGCAACTTTAAGACGTGCGGACCTTAGCTCCTAGCATTCCTCAGACAGCTATGTAGCACCCCTGCTTCCATTCGTAACGTCCTAGAATTCACTACATCGAGGTGAAGAATGGCCTTTGCTTCACCTTAATTATAAATCACTCTATTTCATTCTAGGAGGGGAAAATATGATCAGCTGGCTGGGATATTTTATGCCTTGTCTCGATGCTGCTAACTGCAGATTCTGGCTTCCAGATCCTATGCTGCCTTCACATGGTCCTCTTTAAACCTGACTTGAAGTAGATAGTCCTTTAAAAAGGAGTCATTTCATCCCCTCTGGATGAAAGAGAATTAATTTTAAGAATTATTCTAATTTTGTAATCTCCCCAGGGTCACGTAGATGAGATGGGCAGTGTAAGGAATTTGATGAAAAGTAAATAAAATAAACGATAATGGAGAAATAATAAAGAAATTACCCTGGATGGAGCATGAGATTAATGGGTTCACTTCAGTAGACGTTTAAGTATGCAATCTATGAAAGTTGCAGGTGCTCCGTCGCTAAAGGTTTTCAAGAAAAAACTGGGCAACCATTTGTCCAGGGTGGTATAAGTATTACTCCCATGGGTTCCACTGAATTCCAACAAAAGGCATGGGATTCTCCCACGGGATTTGTAGCAAGTGGTGTTCCTTGATTAATGAGTTCTGTCTTTGTGAGACTGTTGAGAAACCTCATAAACTTGGAACAGAATTTCAACAGGTAGTTTTGGTGCCTAAGTACAAAATATGGTTCAAGAGGGCTAGGACTTTCCAAGCAACATGGCCTTTGCTTAGTTTTGTTTCTACCTGGAAACCACTTCTGGAACTTTTTGCTTGAAACTGAAAAAAAATTAAATTTTGATTTTAGGTTTTGATGATCAGAATGATTTTGTGTTACACAAATGGCTTGAAACGTTGTGAAATACAAAGCAAAAAGCCAGAAGTCATTCCTTTTCTCTCTCTCTTTGCACTTTTCCCTTTTTCTCTCTCCGTTTCCTTTTGGTGTTTTTTCTGCATTTTTATCTGATAATGAAACTTAATAAAATTTATTTAAAAAAAATAAGCAACATGGCCTTTGCCACAGCCAGATCCATGTTCCAGATCCTTAAAATCTAAGACTCTTCTGTTCGGTTTGGCAGCAATTACTGTATTTCTACTGCCCAGATCTAAACCTGATAAGGTTTTAACACTTATGTTTTATTTATTTTATTTTTCTGAGAGAAGTAAACAAAAAGGTTCCCTGGCAGTTTCTAATTATAGAAGGAAAGTTTCCATTGCTTCAGAGCAATGGCTGCCAAGGTCTAAGAGAAGGCAGAATAATTAAAGCAAAAAATGGCAGTAAGAAGAATTGTATTCGACTGACCTTCAACTTTTTCTTCACTGCAATAAAGAGAGGCAGAAGGTATGACTTCGGGCATGCAGTTTTGAAGCACGGTGACTGAAACCAAGTTGGAAATCATACCAGCTGGGATGTGCCCTGTCACGGCATCAGCAATCGTGTCAAGCCCTGAGCCACATGGCGCAGTCCGGGCAGCAGCACCTCCAGCTTCGAATGACAGGAATTCTCAAAGCTTTCAGTGAGGCATCCTGGAATGCTGAAACCTCATCCAAGATTTCAGGGTTCCCACAAAAAAACTTGGGAATGCTCAGAAAAACCGAGCAGCTCACCGTCTTTGAAAAGGTCCACACGTGTTTCACAATTTCTGCAGGAGGACTTGTGCGAGGTCATCTCAATCTTGAGACGTTTCCTGATTTTCTGGGATTTGGGCTGTTGTTGTCTTTTAATAAATAATGTTAGGGGATCCTAACCATTGTTACTTGGGGATGATAGTTGCCTTGGCACCTGCAAGCACTGTGCTGCTGAAAACTGCTGTAGCAACTTAATGAGCATGGATCACATGGCATCCTATAGAGAAAGAGAACCTAAGACAGAAGATCAATAAGAGAAGCACATCTGAAGCCACTTTGATTGATATTTGAGGACTCAGAGCGAACTCTCTTGCTGTTTCTCCTGTGCTCTCGGAGGCCAAAAGAGGCCACAGTTACTGTAGCACTGTGGCACTTGTCACGTTTTAAGGCTCTCTTCTTCCTGTGTCCTTACATTGCCATAAGGAAGCTCAGCTGCCAGGACAATGATGCTTTATAGAGGGCGGAAACTGTGAGATCTCCATGCTCGGATAAGGAAAGCAGAGCAAAAGTCTTCAGGCAGGTTCAGTCAACATTCAAAATTCTCCAAGGAGATCGAGCATAATTTCTGGGAAGTAAATCACGTCCTTTCCAAAATGCCACAGAATGTCCTTTTTCACATTTCGCCAGCCGTACCTTCAGGGCAGCTAAGAAATAGCCAAGCAATTACGGGATGTGAGTGGCCAAAGCGAGATCATCAACCAAATCCACGAAGCTGACCCCTATGCAAGTTGGACCAATAGTCTGGTGAGCACTGGACGCACCGAGCATTCAAGCCATTGGCTACAATTTAGGCTTCTGGCTTTTGATACTAAACCAACTGGCACCTCCTCCCAGGTCTGTAAAGCATGCAGGAGTTGGCTTTCAGAGGCACACCGTACCTACCCTGCGCTGTGAAATGCTTCCATCTCTCGCAGCCCAAGTTTGTAATCGCCCTCTACGAAGAAGGGAGCCAGTATGCAGTTCCCAAATGTGTAATAAACCTTGGTTCTGGTACACCAAGATCGTAAAGTGTTTGCAATTATGGTCACGACTTACGATGGGCTCATTTATCAAGCAGCTGCATGCTTCACACCGTTTGTGTGAGTAAGTGGCCAAGCTCTGCCATCTTTGCACACAGACACTGAAGTTGCTTGGGGACAACTGCGTTCCCAACCTGACACCTTCCAAACATGCTGAGTTTCCAGCTTCCAGAATTCATAGCCAGCATTGCCAAAAGCTAAGAAGTCTTGTGCGCTCCCAGTCGAGCTTCCTCTAATCTGAAATGCTCTGCACGCCTGTGCAAGCCTGTGAGTGTCACACGCGGCCACAGCCAGGAAAGGATGTCATGCTGTTTGCAAGATAAATGGAAAAGACATCACACGGTACAGATCACAATTCTAACAGATGGGGTCTTTGCAGCAGATTGCAATCCTTTACCACCCTGCTCATTCTCACCACGTTGTGAGGACTTTTGTTATTAGCTGCACGGCAACATACGCCAAACTAGAGGAAACCTAGCTGTTCTTGTCAGATAAAGTCCCAGTTTTGCTGAGCTTCAGGTCAGTCCATTCCCACTAGAAGGCACCTTATTGATAGAAATCCCTTCCTCTTTTGCCCCAGCATGTCACCCCCCGCAAAGTTTCAAAGCTGGTTTCACACTGGCTTTTGAAGACCAGGAATGGAAACGCTGCTAATACGGAAGTGCCCTTGGCCGGGTTGCAAAACCTTAGAAAACAGGACAGCAGCTGTCCATGTTGAGGAAGCTGAACTCATAAAGAGGTTCTCCAGTTTAATATTCCCCAAGATCGGTGACATCACTGCTGAAAAGGAAAAGAAAAAAGCTAAGATGTACCCCATGTGTGCTTCTAGAATGCATGACTGGGTGGCTGTCAGCTGTACCACGTAGACCAAATGTATAACATGACCAGATGAGCTAAATCTGCAGAATCTTGCAAGTCTGAAAGTGCAAACCTCCTGCCAGCTCTTTGCGTAGCCTGAAAAGAAAGGGAAGATCCTTTCCGGGGGGTTTTCTTGGCCCGTTATGCAGCTGCAGATTCCTTCCACCCTTTATCCGATCATTCCTAGGCAGCATTTCTTCTGCCCCGTCCCCCAAGGCCATTCCACATACCATCACGGTGTCAAAACATTCCAAATATACACACTGCACCGTGTTAGCCCAAAAGTGTAGATCAAGAATATGAAGCCCAGGCAGGTTGGCTGAAGAAGGCATGGTTTTCTCTTTGGTGGTGCTCACTGCTGCAGCATCTTTCCTCAAACCATATATTCCAGATCTTTATTATCTTGCAGGTACTAAGCAAAGTGAATTCTCTTCTTTCATATGGTCAACGGCTTTGAATGGCATCTGACCCTTTCTGACTTTGGCTTTTTCTTCTGGCTTATTAATCCCCTTAGCTTTTTTTAAAGTGGAACACAACTTTTATTTCCTTATAGATTTGCATTTATTCTATCACCTTCTAATGGTAAGGAAGAAAAGATGTATTCACCTGAGCTTTCGGACAGGTACTTGAGTCCATCATTAGAAGCAATAACATTGAAAAGCAACCTACCGTGTCACCTTATTTGGACTTTGAAGGAGTAGAAATAATATTGGCATTTTTAAAATTTAATGTTGGAGAAGACTTCTGAGGATACTATGGACAGCCAAGAAAACAAACATGTGGATCATCAAATAAATCAATCTAGAATTGTCACTTAAGCATAAGCAACCAGGCTCAAATAATCCTTTTTTGGACACATTATGCAAATACATAGCTTTCTAGAAAAGGCTCTAATGCTGGGTAAGGAAGACAAGGATGATTAGCACCAAGGTGGGTAGACTCAGTTATAGTGGCAATGGGTTAGAGACTGATCATCATAGAGAAAAATCTATCTAAGTGATCACCACAAGTCTATACCAACTTGATGGCACATAATCAATGTCATCTCCTTATAACAGCTGCATATTTTATCACATGTTCATCTTTATATACTAAATCTCGAACTAAGTAGCATAAATATTTAAAATAAGTCACTAAATATAATTTGATTCTCATGGAGAGGGAACAATTTCTTTGCTGAACCCATTTGACCCCCATTCCCTACTTGGCAATTTATAATAAAAGTCCATGAGAGGCCCATAAAATTTAGCATGACATATAGTCCAGGGGACCATAATTCAGTAGGAAGAGTATATATTTTGCATTCAAGCATCTTCAGGTTCAAAAGTTCATTCCAACAAAAGATGATGGAAAGATCTCTACCTAGGATCCCAAAGAATTCCTGCCAATCTGGGAAAAAAAGCATCCCTGGGCTGGTAGATGATTACATTTGGGGGAAAGGAGTTTCCTAAATTATAACCTCTTTCCAGATTTCATTGAAGATGTTACTAGCAGTTATTGGGGAAGTTCACCAAGGTTAGGAGAAGCTGCCTTCAACCACACAGAGCCAGAACTGTTGATCCTGTATTGCCTTTTCCACGGTTCCTTTCCAGCCACAGAAGTGCTCTTGGTTGAACTTTGACAATTTTAACTCTCATCTATATGGACAATCATTGGGCAGAACAACAGTCTGGACAAACAAGCTCATTCATGATTGGGCATTTTTTGTCTCTTGCCAGCAGAACTTCAAAACTGAATGCCTTGTTAATCCTGTGAGCCAGACAAACCAGTTGGGAAGAAATCAAATGCCCCAGCTGGAGACTTGGCCAAAGGCCTGGGAAGGTTCAAAGAGACTGCACAGATATTTTTTATCTGATGGGAAATCATTTTAAAAATATGAGGGCAAACCCTTATTTTCCTTGTTTTGCTTTGATAAAACACTGCAGTGGCTTCAGACTGAATGTAAAACATACCCATTTATGGTTCTAAGGAGCTTTTCTAGCCAACCTTACATTATTTTTGTAGACAAGGTCAGGTCCCAGTGGCCTAAATATGCACGTTGCTGGCAAAAGAACCAAAAAGAAGAAATTCAGTTTTGCTCTTTCCCATAACATTATCCTACGCCGGCCATTTCATAAATCTGACAAATTGGGCTTCTTCCTTCTTTGCACGGTTTCTCTCCCTTTTTAATCATGCTTATTAAATCACAAGGCATTCTTTTACAATGGGTTCTACCATTTTTTAGCAAGAAAGTGACATCCAGTATTATAAAATATATTATATGAATCAAGTCACCATAATGTGGCTTCTTTGCTTTGGCTTCTGCACTGCAATTTGTTATCAGCGCCATTACAACTGGTTAATTCCCATATATGATATGATAGTATGATAGTCAAGACAAGCTGAAAATATTATAAAATGTCTTTTATGGGAAATTTGACCCAACTGGTTTTCTGCACTAACAGTTAAGTTGGCACCATGGTAATGAATATAATACCAATGGATGAAAAATAAACACTGACTCCTTTATTCCTTCCTCTGCTCCTGGAACTGTCTTTCTCATTCTTCTCCCTTGTATTTTCATATCATCCTTCTCTGAAAATATCGCCCTCCACTCAATTCCAGAACAGCAAGACTGAATTATTAACTTAATTATGCTATCAATTAGATTTTTTCCCAAATAAAAAGGATATTAAAAGGAAGGGGGAGGAAAGAGAGAAAGAAGTAAAACCATATCCATCAGGGAGGCAGGCAGGAAGGACAAAAGTATAGAAAAACAAAAGTTTGTGACAAACACCATGGGATAAGCCCAGTTGATATTAAATTTCAAGAGCCAGAGTAATCCAGCCTTGGAGCAGAGGAAAGAGGGAATCAAAGACTGAGTGTTTCATCTGGAAAGCTGCAACACAGTCCAGCTAGTCAGACTTTAAAAAAATGATGTAGCCATGGGGAAGAAAGATATTTCTCCCAAGTATATTTGTCAAAATCCTCCTGAGATAATTAGTTTTGCAGGATTGGCATAGAAAGCTGCTCTGTATCAAGTCAAACCAATTATCCATGTGGCTCAGCCCTGCCTAGGCCAGGATGTGCAAACCTTTTCAAGCCCCAGACTTCTCTGCACCATCTCACAGGGAGACACAAAAGAGAGAAATGGCCAAACTCTCATGCCATTAGCAATTCCAGCAAGACTTTGGTGAGTCAACCTCAAAATCTCGCGTGGGATTATCAGAATGGTTCAGCATGTTACAATCTCATGAGTTTCGACTATCTCAGGAGATCTGGGCCATTGAATAAAAAATAGTTCTAACTTTTATTAACCCAAATATCAGGAATTGACCTTAGGGTTTTTTTCACACATTAAATTTGCTTCATCACTAACCTACAACATATCCCATTAGTGGTGACTTAATCATTACAATTTTTTTTATTAAAGGCATTTGAACATTTTGATGCAGATTATCTTAAGTACAGGACAGGATAGAGTCCATTGCCTCTTGAAGGGAGGGACATTTACCTGGTCCCAGAATTTCCTACTCCTTCCATTTTTAACAAGGTGTATTTGTTGCACAGTCATGAGGATTAGTAACTTGATACAAAAAAACTGGGAGTTCTCAGACTCAGAGACATCCCAAAAGCTCATTTCTGCAATTCGCCCTCTGTTTATTATCCTTGGTTTGTTTCACTGGGCCTGAAAGAGATAAAATCTGCCTTCCAATTCCATATTCAGGCACTCAAACTTAGAAATGCAAACCCAACTGCAACACTTGTATCCTCGGCGCTGCTTCCAGAGGAGCATATGTTTAATTGCACCATCATTTTCAGTAGCTGCTAATGCACCATGCAGTGTCATTTATGCAAATATCCATGTTTTCTTGCTTTCCTCTTCATTCACCACCCTTTTTTCTTTATCATAACAATAAAGTCTGCAATATGCAGCATTTTCTTAATCATTTATACAGGCCCTAGTAAACTTTAGGCACCTTCTAAGAAACCAAGCAAACAAACCATTAATCTAAATAACCAGCTCCAGAGAAAAAGAAGCATCTGGCCTCCCAAAACAAAGCAAAGGCATCAATGTGTTTAACATTTTTATGGCAGAAGGTATATGCCCAAAATATATACATAATCCCTGAGCTAATTCATTAGTACCAGGATAACTCCCAAAACATAGTCCCATTGCCAACTATTTTATTATTGCAGCACCGAAGAAGCCAGGGATACAAACAGAATATGTGTTATACCTTGCACTCAGCTTTCTCCTAATCTGACCTCCCCTAGATGGCATCAAATTTTCTGAGCGAGGGAATGGAGTTTGTATGAAGCCAGGAGAAGGGATCTAGAGACTGCAAGAAAAATGCTGGCTGCAAAAGAAACATCTGTTAACTCCAGAGAGATGGGAGAATACTGTATTACAAAGAGGCTAGCCGCACCCCAGCAACTTCTTGGGACATAAGAAGGAAGGAAGAAAAAAGGGGGCAAGTTCACAAAATTGTTGATGGATTGATTTGATTGATTGCAGGAGAAGAGATGGTAGAGCCAGGAGGAGGAGTCAAATGAGGCATTAGTCTGGAATCTCTATATACCCACAAATGAACAAAGACCAACCCTCCCTGACTGCTGTTGAACTTCATCGTATATGCACAGGCACTTGACCATTCGTTGAGTAGACTCTCGTAATGAGGCCAGAGCAATAAATCAGTTAATCTGAACCTTGATCCCTGGGTCTGCTCTTTCATGCCTGACATTGATTGTTTTGCATTAAGTGGGGTGTTGACTCTTAGTAGCTACAAAGATAGGATTTTCTCTATGATGATCTGTCCCTAATCTGGTCCTTTAGGTCTTCCAATGGTGCTCCCATCCCCAATGTAACTGAGCCCCATTAATCTTGTTGCTGGTCATTTATTTGTTTGTTTTTATTTAAAATATGTATATAGCCGCCCATCTTATAACAAACTCTTATCAACCTGTTCTTCAATTTCCTTCCACCTTTCCTAGCATTAGAGCTTTCTCCAGAGAGCTACTGTCAGTCTTCACACAATATGTCCAAAGTTGGATACTTTGAGCCTGTTGATTGGTGCCTTGACTGGAACTCTGAATTGATCTGTTCTATGATCGACTGATTTGTTTTCTTGGCCATCCATAGTATTCCCAGGCTGTCTCAATAAAGACAGTTCTAGTCATCCTGAGGAGTCTATTTTCTGATCTGTCCACCTTGAAGAGTGACAAGGTTGAAGCAATTAACCATGTTACCTTTTCAAAGGGGTTCAGTTCTCAAGGAAGGAGGCAAGAAAGAGAGACATTAATGACATTGCCGGATAGACTGAAATGGGAATGAGATTTCTTCAATGCTCCCATAGAACTGTAGGAAGTTGTCTTATATTTACCCTGGGAGGTAGGTTGGGCTGAGAGAGACTACTTCTAAGTTTCCCTAGATGAGAATAAGCTTGATCTTGGGTCTTTCCAGGTCAAGGCTAACCCTGTAACTATTATTACACATGGACTCTCTTATTAGAGAGACCCAAGAGAAATACCAAGATATGCCTATCCATCACTCCATCAATATATAAAGTTCCCAAAACCAGGGCAGGAGAACTAATCATCTAATCAACTCATCATCTAATCATCTCAGCCTAGTCCAACTTTCCCCAGCTGAATGGCTTCCAGATATCATGGACATGCAACACCCCCAACAGTTTCAGTGACTATCAGTTAGGATTCCATCCAGATCTTAGCAAAATTCAAATTCCTTCTACTTTGAAAATCCCACATTTTTGCTCTCACATCTTCCTCAGTCTCTAGAAAGCACTTCAGGAAATGTTTTAATCAAAATAATGTTGATTTCTGCAAGAAAAATAGGTGTCCTCCTGAGCTAAATAATTAACCTCACCCAAACAAAAGCTAGCTACATTGATGGCAATGAAACACGCCAATGGAGCGAATAAACTTTTGAAAAAAATAATAACACGAGAAGCTGCCCTTTTCCCAAGCAGAGCACATTTTCTTTTAAACAGACAGGCAGACATATTAAAAAAAAACAAAAAACACCTCCCTAGGCATTCATTCCCAAATCCAGATTCTATTAAAACACTGACTCTTGAAAAAAGAGCATGGCTAATTCAAAATTTGAGGGAACCGTTGTTATTTTCACCACTCCTTTACTGGTGTATTTAACTCCTACATTGCACCATCTCTACAAGCTTTCTTTTATTTTATTTGGGGGGGGGTTAATATTGTATAAATTAATACATATGGGCTTTGCTCATTTTCTGTTTTATATGAAATCACAGCAATCCTCAGACCAGGTGATGATGGTTTACGTGCAACCAGCAGATGGAGCTCGAGACTTAGCATTTGACCAACACTTTCCACTCTTTGGGTCCTTTTTCCCCCACTTAGTCTTATGTCTCAACACCTTGCACTTTTGTCCAACTTACAGAAAAGAAAGCATAAGATAATTAAATTACAACCGACACGAAGGCGTTCAGTCACAATTCACAGGTGAAGCAAAGTAAGGCAAAGCTGGAAGGTGCTCGAGGGGAAAAAGACTCTCGGGGTCTCAGTGTTAGAAAGCGGTCGTCAAGATCTTACAGCGGCTGCAGATGAAAGACAGGGAGGGTGACGGAAGATGGGCTGCAGCAGCATCTGGACCATCAGGGAAGCTGTGAATCCAAAACAGAGGCTGCGAGTGAATCAACTGTGGCACTCCCAAATAGGGACGGAGGGGAATAGTCTCACACCCATCTGGCGGTCAACGACCGGCAAAAAGAAAAACAGCAAATCAGGCATGGAAGTCTTAACATTATTAGGGATGACCAGCCTTTCCTGGCGACTGAGCATGCACCCTTGCGGCCTGCAAAGCATGCCTGTCCAGTATGGTTGAAGCTCTGGCAGAGCTCTCATCGTCTTCAGAGCACACAAGCCCCCCAACCACAGCAAGGTGGTGCCTCACTGGGGGGAAAGCATGCAAAGCCAATAGCGAGCTCTTTGTGTAAGGAGAAAGAATGTCTCCAACCGTCCCCCAAAGGAGGGCAAAGAAGGGCAACAGAAGGTCCAGATGTGCATCAGATGTGCCTGTGCCACTTTCGAGAGATGCGCTATGACTTTACATCTCGTTGCAGGGGGAAAGGCCAGGGGCTACACAAGGCTGGTCAATGTTGACTCCTTTCCACCAGACTTGGACAGGGGCAGCTTTTTACAAAGAGGAGCGGATTTCTTTAAAGTTGGGCAAGCGGCTGCCCTGCGCCCTTATTTCTTGTTCTATATTCCCGCTGCAGGGAAAGGTTTCCCATGCGGTACTCAAGTGACAGAGAAAGGAACTGTAAAACTTGCGGTCAGGTACTCGCGTGCCATCATTTCCCCAAGCTGGAGTCAGGATTAATAGCCGGGGGAAAAAATCAGAATCCAGGAAAATAGCCTAGGAGAGCTGATGCTCTTCGAGATCAAGAACAGTGGTCAAAGGGATACTCAGACGGGGCTTCAGCCTTGATCCGTGATTCTGAAGTCAAGCAGCTGCTGACGCAACTGATCGACAAAACGCCTGGCTTGTTGCTTCAAACACTGGTTCCACGGAGGCTGGCTGGCTGAGGTTCATAACGTCTCCTCCACTATTTCTGAGGAGGCAGATGTCCGGAGGAGCCTTCCCCAAATGGGATGTCCTCCAGATGTGTCCCCTTCAACTCTCAGGATTCCTGAGGTGAGTAGACCTTTGGAGGAGTCCAAGTTGGAGAAAGTTGGTCCAGAAGTCTCCAGTAGGCATCCCGCGGTCTCCAAGATCCTCACTTCCAGTCTCTGTTGAGGGCTAATGTTGCAGGATAAATATTTTGGAGTCAAGATACCATATTCCATCCAAAACTTATCCTCGTTTCATGCAAGAGACCACACTGCTGTCAGACAACATCTGTCTCTCCTCTTCTTTCTCCTTCCTCTTGCAGCTCCCCATTAGATTGCTGGCGCTTACCGAGCCCACCTTTAGATATTAATTCGCCCCGTTTTCCTCTCGGCTGGTATTTCTCAACCTCAGTAACTTTAAGATGTGTGGACCTCAGTTCCCAGAATTCCCCAGCCGTATCACCTGAGGAATTTGGGGAGCGGAAATCCCCGTATCTTAAAGTCACTGAGCCTGAGGAACACTGCTCTTGGCATCCCGGGATTATTTCCGTGTCCAGACCAAGCCGGAATCTTGATGAGGCCAAGCCAACCTCATCCTCACAGCTTCATGCTGCAGCTTGCGCGCAAGCAGCTCTCCGCATAAAACAGGAAGCAGGTCGTGTTTGGACATTAAGTGCACAGGACGTTACAGAATTCATCCCACCTCCTAAGAACTGAGCCTTTGCTTTTTGCCATGATCTTTCTGGGGAAATTCATGTCAAGCCCACTCTGGGAAAGTGGCTCTTTCTAAAACTGTAGACATGTGCTAGATTTTGACATTCTGACTATCTCCGTGTACAGATTCCTGTGGTTTTGCACATTATTTGACCCCAGAAACATGCTCCGAAACAAACCTCCCTCGAAGATATTGTGGAACCCGCAACATAAGGAGATGAAATAAGATAACCTCTTGGTCTCTCTAGTCTGAGAGCTCCGTGAAGAGCTCATAGATTGAACATCTCAACCGGTGAGCATAAGGTGCGCAGTGACATTAAATTATTCATATGTCTCCAGTCACATAACAAAAACGCGTGCCCTTTTGCATTCAGGAAAACCCATTTTGAAAGTATTCACTTCGAGGTGGACTGCTTGGGGTTCGCTCCGAACAAGCACACCTGTGCATGCGCACCTCCCTCTCCGCACATCCATCAAAGTCCCTTCTCTGGCTAAGACAGAGAGGAAGCCCAGCCGCAGAAACCTTCAGTGGAAACCAAACACCCTCTCCGTTTGCTGTTCTAACATCCTTTCTTGCTAGACTTAGTTCTTCTTTTTGCACATGTGGCAATGAATCATCTGCCACACGGGACGGAGGCCGGGATGCAGAACAAGAAAAAGGCTCCCCGTTCAATATTTCTGCAGGCCTGCCCAAACAGGAAGAGCGCACGGTGTTTCCTGCGCACCTGCAGGAGAGCATGGAGTAGATTCCTGTAAGGCAAACGAATCCAAACATTCTCACGCACCATCTTCAGTTTTGGGGGGGGGAAACAGGGGCACCACACTTGACAAGAAGGAGAACTGGCTCCTGGTACCCGGATTCCATTCTACCTCTGTCACATCCGAGGATGTCATAACTATGATTCCAACACATCGTACAGCTTCTAAACTTCCACAGATGCAAATTAATGCAGATTATGAATCCAGTTGTGCTCGTTCAGTTGCCATGTCTTTTTGCAGCAGTCGTTAAGCAAATGCCACGGTTATTAAGCGAACCCGTTGTTCGCTATGGGCACGGTTTTGCCAAAAGCCAGAGGTAAATGCCGGTTTTCGGCAAAACCGTCATAAAACATGGTCATGTGACTGGGGGACGCTGCCGACGGCTGTAAATGCAGCCCAGTTGCCCAGCACCCAAAGTTCAACTACGTGACGGGGGGGGCAACCATCAGAACTTCAGGTCTGGGTCTTAAGTAGCTCTCAGGTAGATCCATTGTAACTTTGAACGGTCACTAAGTGACCGGTCGTAAGTCAAGGACTACCTGTATTATCTGCAGAGTTACTTGCTTAAGATGGGAGGCTGTATAAATGTTCCAATTAAACAAATAAGATGATGATGCTGGCGATGTGCAAAAATCTGTCTCAAAATTCCTTGCTGCAAAAGAGGCTTTGGGCGAAGTGGATGTTATACTTGGTGGGTTTGAGAATTCATTTCAAATATCTCTCATTTTATGGCTGGGGAGGAGGAAGAATACAAATGGTGGTGGCATTTTTTTTACTGTGATGTGTCTTTTCCTCTCTCTGAAACCACCCTGGCTGCCTTCCCACTTTCCCAGTTAAAAAAAGCCCCATAGGAGGTTCCCCATAGGAGACCTTCCCTTGGACTCTGCTGAAACACAGGAAGCCAGGAAGTCTGCAAACCACTGGAGAGGTAATGATACAATGAGGGACAGGACAGTTACACACCCGTCTTAGTCATTTCCCGACTATATTCAATCAGCAGGTGAGACAAGATGGTGATGATGGAGGAGGAGGAGGAGGAGGAGGAGGAGATGATGCATATATTGCCCAACTTGCAATGACACTGGATAGCTCAAAAGTAAAAACATGTTTTAAAAAATATAATAAGGGATAAGAATAATATACGGCAAAGATAACACGGATGAAATAGGAACAACAACAACAACAAAAACCCACATAACCTAAGGGGGCTTCACTCACCCTCAGCAAAGACCTGGGCAAAGAGCAAGGACTTCAAGAAACACCAACAAGGTGGCGACCATCCGGATCTCAGAGGAACCTCTGCAGACAGGCATGGTGACAGAGAAGGTGCGCATCCAGGGTCCTGATAGATAGCACTGCTGACCAAAAAAACCTCGAGCGCACCAGCCCTGTGAGGCTGACTCAGCCACGCAAACGCGATGGGAAGCAGGCAGAAACTAGACCCGAAGCCAGCACCTTGATTGCACCCAGAAACAAACAGGCAAACAGCGCAGCTCACAAAGCGGAGCTTGCTTTAACGCTCACGCTACCACATTCTGGACCAAGTGAAGTTTCCAGGTGGTTTTCCAGGGCAACCCCATGTAGAGCGGGTTGCAGTAGTCAAGCCATGGCGTAACTGTCTGAAGGGTCTCCTGATCTAGAGGAGGGCAAAACTGGCACACCAGATGTTGTTGTGCAAAAACCTTCCTGGCCACTGTTGCCACCCGCGCATCAAATGGGCGCTGTGAGTCCCGGAAGACCCCCTGATGGTGCAACATCCTGGGATGGAGAAGTGCAACTCCACCCAAGGTCAGGGATGGAATATTCCCAGACTGGGTGACCCAAACATCCACAACCACTCGGACTTGACAGTGCTGAGTCAGAGGGTCCCTCCCCATCCAAGCCCACGTTGCATCCAGGCCCTGGGACAGAACCTTGACAGCCCCACCTGGCCAGATGGGGTCAAGGGATATAAAGGGGTACATCACCGTACAGAGCTGAACAAATGAACCAACTCTACGGGTTACCATATGGCTACCAACATTATTAACGGTAATCATTAATTTTAATAAATTCACAGTCTTAGCTCGGATCACTAATCCAGCTTAATAAAGCAAGATATACAAGTAAGACATCTTCTGGCTCTGTTCATGCCAGTTCCTCACGCCTGCTTGGACGAGACAAACCAATGGCCGACCAAAGGGTGATACCCCCACTAGTAACAGACTCAAGCCAAGTTGGGAGGGGCTTCTTCATACACTTCTTCGTATCACATTTGAACCATTCAAATGTTCCTGCTTAAAAAAAAATGGCAAATAGGTAGTCCTCGACTTATGACCACAATTGGGACCAGAATTTCTGTTGCTAAGCAAGTGATGGTTGAGTAAGTTACACCCAATGTTATGACTTTTTTTTTGTTGCCACCGTAAACGAATCGTTGCAGTTGTTCAGTGGTTTAAGCAAACGTGGCTTCCTTCCTCTTATCGATTTTGGTTGTGGGAAGCCGGCTGGGAAGGTCGGTCACATGTGTTGATCACCTGACTCCGAGATGCTGCGACCATACCTGCCGATTGCCAAGCGCCGGCCTGCATTCTGATCGCACAACTGTGCGGATGCCGCAATGGCCTGAGTGCAAGGACCGGGTGACACATCGCGTTTTTTAGTGCCATTGTAACGTTGCTAGATGAATGACTGCAAGTTGAGGACCGCCCGTATGTGCCGCTGTGAAAGGCATTCCTTCCCGTACACAAGAGGAGCCATTTTTTTCTCTCCTTTAGGGGATTCAGTTTTCTCCTCTCTGGAATATTCTCCTCACATCCACAGGCTTGCGCAAGCGTAATGGGGGAGTTAATGACAAATCACAAAATCTCAGCAGTTTCCTAGAACAACCAGGAGCATCCAGGAAAATTGTTTGATAAGCTCGCAAAAGATGGGAGATAATAACTAGAAGAGCTGAAAACTGGTTTTCGGAAGAAAAGCTGATTTAAGTCCCACACTTCAAGCAACCGCAGCGGCGTTGGAAGGCCTGGTGACATTTTTTGCTTTGATCTAAGACATGCACGCCCAAGCAAACATCAAATGCACATTGCACAATTGCCGTGTACGAACGAGAGCACCACAGGAAGATCCATCGCCCCACATTTTAATCCTCACATTCCACGGTCTGTTTATTAGGGTTATATTACAGACACTCATTAAGCCAAAGCTATCGGGAGAAAAAATGCTTTGGGGTCACGAAACAAATCTTTGACCGTCACGATTATGGCTACGTGAATCATCTGGGCCGGTTCGTAAGCAGGCAGGAAAAATCCAGAGATCGCTTCTCCTGTTCGTCGAGGGTTTCCCCGCACACCTCGAAATACCGACCGTGAAAACCCACGGCGCTCGAGGTGGTCCTTTCGGCAGGTGGAAGCAACCTGGCAGTGTCTCTTCTGGAGTGAAATTCCAGCTTTTCTCGTTGAGATCCCGCTTCCCCAATCGAGCAACGCATGGCATGGTGGTTTGGAACAGACCGACTCCTGAGACTGAACATGCACAGTCGTATCCCCACATTCATTATGGGTTCAAGCCCAACCTTGACTTACATTTGGTTTGAAGGAGTCCTTCGCTATCTGAAGCTTCTGGATGTCAAGGAAGAATGAAGATCCCCACTGCTCAATGCCTGAAGTCCCATCAGAGCATGAACTCCCATCAGAGCATGAACTCCCATCAGAGCATGAACTCCCATCAGAGCATGAACTCCCATCAGAGCATGAACTCCCCTCAACTGCCAGGTTAAAGTTGGGGAAAAGGGAGTGGAGTGTCAAGGCAAGGAAGAGGGGCCAAGGAGGCTCGCGGGAGACGTTCTGGTTCTGCCCTGCCTTAGAAAGGGACAGGCAATATCTCGGTGGCTTCGGGCCAGTTGATGATTATGATTAGCTTGAGTGTGATGAATTCGCATGAGGGTTGTCTGGCACGCAAGGGCAACATCGGGTGGGGCCGCGTCGTCATGATGCAGTTGGGTGAAGTGAGGTTGCACTTTCGTCCCATTTTCCACGCTTGTGTTTTTGAAAAATATTGTTCCTCTCAAATAACTGTTTTAAAAATACCACATTGCCTTAACATATCTGAGGTTTTTCGTGCAGAGCTTGCCTGAAATGGCTACGTTGACTTGTTTGATTGGAGAAAAGACAACACAGATAGTCCTCACTTAACAACTGGCCTACCTTAACCTCCAAAAGGCACTTACAGCCCGATTTTGAAATTCCACAGCCACACACACACACACACACAGTCATGTGGTCATATTTTGCGTGCTTGGCAACTGGCTCACCTTTACGGCCGCTTGCAGTATCCCGCAACCACGTGATCACAATTTTTGATGGGGTTTTTTGGTCAGTTTCCAGCATTTACTTCCAGGTTCCAGCAAAAAGCAACCATCGCATAACATGGATTCGCTTAACAAGTGTTGCGTTCTCTTAACAAGCGCCGTATTCACTTCACCACCACCACAAAAAAAGTTGTAAAGTCAGACATAGTCCCATGATGACCAACGGAATAACCACAATGACGTCCAGGGTCACGTGTGGTCCTAAGTCAAGGACCACCTGCATCATTCATTGGTGAAGGGATGACATAAAAAAGAAAAAAATGAACTTGTGACTTATAGTTTTGCTGATAAGTCAGGACAGAAAGAAGAGAGCCCTGCTGCAGTTTTAGAGGGGTTCAAATAGGTCCTTGTCAGGTGCTGCAAAGAAAATCAGAAACCAGCCCGTTGGATACTTTTCTCTACTTTTCTTTCTGCACTTTTCTTTTACTTTTCTCTCGACTTTTTTTCTTTCTGCACTTTCAGCTTTTTCTTTAGTTTCTCCCTTTCTCTTTCTTCTTTCCCATTCTACCTTAGTTTGCATTCGTTCTTACTACTGTTAAATTTTTCAATAACAATTACATATATTAGGAAAATATAGCTGCAGTTTTACAAGTCACCTTTTCCACTCTTTTTTTTTAAATATAACCTGCCAAAAAATCAGCATGACATCCTGACACCATGGTTTAGCAACACGCAACCACATTTTGGCACAGTGACCACCGGCTCTGGGAGCTACAAAGAGACAGAGGACTAGTATGGAAAGTTCCTGCACAAACCCACAGGATGCTCTACCCTGCATCAAGACTGAAGGGGTAGCACTAGGTTTAGGGAAGACATGTGATCCCCCCCCCATTTTATTGGAAAATAACTGATTTTAGCCAAAGCCATTCTGAACCATCTATGAAGAAGCGCCTCTGCTGAAGTCATAGCACAACATCAACCCTGCCTTGAGATAATCTGATAGACTTGCAAGCACATGATCCTTTTCTCTACACCACTGGCTGTTGCAATTGTAGAATTGTGCAAAAGGGGGGAGAAGCACAGCCTTTGCTTAAAGCTGGATGCATGCATGCATGCATGCTGGCTGGGGAATTCTGGGAGTTTGAAGACTCAGATTCAGATTCAGATGCTTTCTTGGCCAAGCATAGTCGGGCACGCAAGAAATTTGACTCCGATACTGCAGCTCTCAGGACTGTCTACCTGCAACACCCCAGTAGATAAAATAATGACATAAATAAAATTATGTATTCAACAGTAAACAAAATGACATCAACGAAGAAACGAAATTATGTATTCAACCAGTAAAAGTGTGCATCCAAAGTATGCAGCCAGCAGAAAGGTACCATTATCGAGCGTGGAATTAGAACCACGATGTATTGCTCAGTGCGCATACACATTAGGCAGTACTTCTGGGTTA
>JANHZU010002110.1:26497-37505 GCA_032468055.1 Acrochordus granulatus | reverse complement strand
ATACACATTAGGCAGTACTTCTGGGTTAATTTAGAGTTCTTTGCATTTGGTGCCCTGTCACATAGCAGGAGTCCAGGTATTCGGGGGGGGAGGGGGAAACTGCCCTTGTGTCTTGCAAACATGCAACACTTAGAGCATTGCCCAGAAGGAAGAGGTTCGAATAAATTACGTCCGGGGTGAGAGGGGTTTGCAGATATCTCCTCCACCCTTCTCGCGACCCTTTCAAAATACAGATCCTCCGCGAAGGGCAGGTTCTGAAATCCCCTGCTTTAAACCTGCCAAGGTTGAGAAAGATTGATTTCAAGAAAGGGAGACATACGCAGAGCATTCCGGAACCCCCCAATGGAGATTGAAAAACGAAGCACTTAAGCATGTGATGCCCAAACAGACACATCTGCCTTTGTGCGCTGCCAATCCCGGTCTGGAAGAAAGTCTTGCTTCCCTTTCTTCCTGCAGCAGGTGCCTTCTTCCGAATAAGCAAGCGTAGAAACATGCTTGTTTCCGAGCTGAAAGGTTGGATGAATCAATCTACTTAAATCAGCTCCATAACTCTTCCATCTTAAGTCTCTGGCACCACATTTCTCCATCATTCTGCTTTTTTTTAAAGGCAAAGAAGAGCTCAAAAAGTCGTACTTATTTTTTGAGACATCTGCATTTCCTTAAAGCCATCGTGTTAAGCAACACGTATAATTTCTTACCATTTTTGTCAAGGTACTTGGAGCAGTTCCCAGATGAGAAACACAGTTTTTACTTTTAAAACAAGGGACAGGAAAGCAAGAGGAAGATGGGACAGTCAAACTCAGTGCAGATCTTTGAATTCAATTGCGAGAAGGTTCTTTGGTGCGGTATAAGTGAAGAAGGGATCACTGGGACATTGTCAGCAATTCCATAACCAGGAAGAAAAATCTCTTTTCCTGAGAATTTAAGTTGTAGGAAACATGCTTTTTCCTGGGCTCCACAATCTCAAGAAAACATGCAGCTGCTTTAAAAACATGCAAACATTTCTATGTTTGCATCTCTCCACACATCATTTTCTAATCAAATCCAAAAGGCTGCACAGTCCTATCATGTTGTTCCGTGATGCATAAATTCAACCCTGCTGTTAGAAAGCTCTCCCTGGCTGCATTCATTCCTACATAATATTTAACCAAGAATTTTGTAAAATAAATGATTTGTTAACCAAGCAATAAAAGTCCCGGTTTATGTGGAAATTGACAATATAATGGATGGGTTGGGCCAGCAGCAGCCATGCCAAAAACAAAGCAAATTATTATAACTTACAGTTATGTGACAGCCAAGCCTACATCCCACCTCTTCTGCTTAACAGGTCAGTGATGGAGGCAATTAAAGCGATTAAGAAATGTAAAAACCAAAAAGTGTAGAACCCCAATAGAGGACATCCAGCCAATGTCTAAGGCGAAGATCACAATGAGGAAAGAAAAGATTAAGCATTCATTCATGTGTGGTTATTGGAGGCAACATAGCAGTATGTAAAATCCTACACTTGAAGAGGATCCTTGAGGAATTCATATTAAATTGTGCCTTACCAATGTCCATCTAGCTTCACATCCAAGGAAGTCACCGTATTTCTGACAGGAACATGCAAAGCACTCAGAACGTTTTGCAAAATGTATCAGCGTCAGTGAAAGGAGAAGTCAACCAGCTGCACCTTTTGGAAGGTTCAACGCACTATTTTGAAGGACCTCCCAGGTCATCTCAACACGCATGTAATAAGCACAGCCGCTCTACCTTGCCTGTAGTCCCAGCAGAATGTTCTTTGCACGCACACCTGCACAAACATGCGCAAAACAACCTTAAGAAGTCTCCAATCTGCCACGAACCAAGGACAAAGTCACTTCAGTGCTTTGCAAAGGGGCACCTTGCTCAAACTAATGTTCCTTGCAAAGGTCACCGCGGAATGCCTTGCTCAACCCTGCACTCAAGGCCATTGTTGAATTGCAGTTCCTGCTTGGAAGCTTTTCCTAACACACAGAAGGAATCCACAACTTTTCACTTAAGAACGCTAATCTAGGTCCTCTGCCTCTAACAACCCAGAACAGATCTTGATCTTCTTCTGCATAAACCTTCAGGTGTTCGAAGAAGACTATCCTATCTCTCCATTTTCCCTTTTCAAGACTTTTTGTCTATTGGCAGTAAAACAAAGAAGCCAAAGACCAATCCAACTTCAGGGGATGCATTTAGCTTCATTCTAACTTCAGCGTTAGCTGAAAAGCACACCTTCTCAACTGACCCCGTTGTTGGGGCAACGGGCTATGGTTTGTACCCCATGACACTTCATGTCATCACCCTTCATTTGTAATGTTCTGAAACTCAGCAAACCAGAAAGGACTGCCGCCAAGCATCTTCCCTGCTTAGATGCACCGATGATCCCTTCTAGGATTGGCTCAGTCTTCATGATGAACCTGAGAACATTTTGAAAATATCAGGTGGGCGTTTCACCCTAACCTTCAGCAATAGTGAGGAATATGGGTGCTGTCAGTTGGAAGAACATAAAGCGACTTTGATGTTTTGTTGTTATTGTTTCTCAACTCGTAAGAAAGATTCACTTGGAAGGCAGGTGATAGCTTACATGACCCTTGCTTGATATTGTCATAACAAACAGTAAACAGGGATTATCACCAGGTGCTCAGATCAATAAGACATTATTGTTCAGCCAGAGGGAACCCAAAAACTGCACGCTACAAAGGGTCGCTGTAAATACAGAAGGCAGACCTGAATGAGGCGAGGCAAAGGCAACGAAGATGATGTTTCGAATACCCAAAGAGTTGGCTGTTGTTAGTTCTGTGTACAACTGAGGAGGAAGATGCACAATTCTTTTGTACCTTGGATCTGCAACTATCCCTCCCACCTGTATTTCACCCAGTAATCTCTGCAGATCATGCTGTGAACACGTATGTAATAATTGGAACAATGTCCTCTGGTACACAAAACAGTCTTCCAGGAAGACTAGCATCACAGAACTGCTACAGCAGGAGCGACAAAAAGTTGCAGCCAGGAGTGCTCCTGCTCGGGCTTCGAACAACCTTGGAGCCTATTTTATAATACTTCATTCAACACCGCTCAAATAGGGAGGCAGAGTTCCATGAGTGCTGAGCACAGCACAGCACAGCACAGCACAGCACTTCCATTTGTTGTTGAAAACCCTGCGCAAAGGATGGGATGATATTTTGCAAAAGTAACTTCTGGGGGAGATGCTCTCCTATCTGCAAAGACAGCAGGTCCTATTTGCATCTATCCAGTGCTCAAGAGAATTCACCCCCATGCGCACTTACACTACATGGGGGGACACTGTTTTGCCAAGTGTCAGGGCAGCGATCAGGTGCCCAGGCAAGTGGTTCTTTGGATCCAGAGACAACTAAGCACACCAGTGAATAAAGGGACTTTAAGCTCTATTATTAGCTCAAGCAAACAGATTGTAAAGCGTGCATACCAAACAAGATAATGCCCCAATCTCTTACAAACTGCCCGCAGCTTCTTCATAATAACAGCAGAGTTACCCTGAGAGTGGCCAGTTTCCACAGTACCCAGCACTAGGTTTTGTTCAGAAGCTGCCCACAAACATCAACAACCTCAAAGTTTTTATCACAACCTGGCACCATCACTTCATGGCCCTGCGATGGTCATAAGACTGCAAGACCTGACCTTGAGTGGGTGGCACATGACTCTGGGATGGGAACGGAGAGTCTGCGAATTTCACAGGTTTGCAGCTATGTGAACATTTCCCCCTTCTCCTTTATTCACTAAATAAGTGGAAAAACACCAAACAGGCTAGCTCAGAACGAGCTCTACACTTCTAAAAATAGTAAAGGACACACCCTTTCGGCTGTGTCCGACTCTAGGGTGCAGTGCTCATCTCCATTTCCTGGCCGAAGAGCCTGCATCGTCCGAAGACGCTTCTATGGTTATGCAGCCCACCAGGACATACACAGAGGTGCATGGAACACTGCTACCTTTCCCACCAAAGGTGGTACCTATTTATCCACTTGCATTTTTACATGTTTTTGAACTGCTAGGTTGGTAGGAGCTGGGGCAAGTAACAGAAGCTCACCCTGTTACTCGGCACCTGGGTCTCGAACTCCAGACGCTGACCTTCGGGCCGACAAGCCCAGAGTTTTAACTGCTCAGCCATCTAGTCTTTTCTTAATATGAAGGAGAAATCAAAGCATGTCACTAAACTCCTTGAAATATAATGGCCTTCTACATTGCCACTATAGGGACAGTAGGGCAAATGCATTCTTTGTGCACGGCATGAAACAGCTCAACCTCCGGATGCCCAACATTTTCTGCTAAATACAGCTAACCGAATACTGAACATCACTTTCACAGCTAGTGCCTCTACCAGCTTCTTTCATCATGTACCCACGAAGAACTTATGGATTTCCAGATGTTGCTGAGCAGCACCTGGGCAGTTCTAATCACCATCAGCCAATGGTGGGAGTGCCAGGAGATCGGTATTACTTGGAGAGCCAAAGGAGACTACAGTGTCTGGCTTCGAAGCCCACCTCTGCGAAGTTCTAAACTCTCTTCTCTTGGACCAATGGTGCAAGGATATCTCTGTGGAATAATCTCTGTGGCAAAGTCAACAAGGTTACCTCGCTAACGTGCACCTGAACATCCTGACCAGCAGCGTGCCGTCCTTTGCTCGTTGGCATATTGCATTCCATCAAATGAGAAGACTTACAGAGGAAACCACTGTGTCCCTCAGAGATGACTCTGAGCATGCTAATTAGCCTCATTAATGCCATTTTTGTTTTAAGGAGTGCAAATCAATCCTGTAAACCTCCCCCCACCCCTAAAACATCCCCTCATCCACAGCTTGCTGCATAAGGAATTCCAGGGCTGGAGGAAGCAGGGCAGGAGACGTCAACTTTTGGTTTTCAGCGCATTTATAGATGCAAGGAGGAACTCACTTTTAATAGTCAAACACACGTGGGAAGCCCCTTGGAACGGCCAGCCTCACCATGAAACCAATGCCAGGTAGCTGCTGAGCCAAACACCATATGTTATTGTTTTTCATGTACAGCCGCTGGGTGCTTAAGAGGCACTCTGCAAGGCATGGAGGCAAGGAGAAAGCAGATGGAATAACGCCAGCAGAAATGGTAAGTGATTCTCCTGGGCCGTAACTCCAGGGGAGAGCATTGCCTCGCAGACAACTAAAATCCCGGTGAATTATTAAGAAAAAAAGGGAGTAAGGTATATGGCTCACAACAAGTGGCCAAGATGTGTTGCAACTAAGAGCACATAATCGCTGCAAAGCTGTTGAGTTCACTCATGACTTCCCTGGGTAGGGGGATCCAAAACTGAGCCCTGCAATACAGTGCTGGAAAGAGGAATCCCTATCAAGACCTGAAGGAGGAAAGCTATTGAGGGTTTCTCAGCTCTGACTGGTGAGTGGTGACGGACATCCATTTCTCCACATTGTATTTGCCAAGAAAAGTCATGGACTGGGCTTCTAGTCGCTCCTCTAATAGTCTCACTAGCCAAATAAATAAGCAAATAAATAACCAAGTCTGGCTTAAAAACCACATATATCTGAGCCAAGACAATTCTTCCTCTTTTTCCATCCATACCGCCCTGGACTTTAAAAACTGATCCACCAAAATACTCTGTGCATTCAATGTTTGGTAAATATTGCTGACAAGCAAAGGCTAGAAAATTATAGGGCAAGTTAAACACCAGAAAGAGCAACCGAGAGTTGAAACAAGAGAAAAAAAACATTGCTAGAATCTGCCTGGAGGAAGGGCTGCAATATAGTCAAGAGGGGCAAATATTGCCCTCAGGAGCTCACTCTTATTCTCTTGCTTTCTCTGCTAATTTTATAATTTTTTTCCCTGTCAAAGGTAAGAAAACTATTTTATCTGTTTTCATTCTGCTTCACGGTCTTTAAATTACAGCATGACAAAAGCTCTAGGGCATTGGAAAGCAATTGAATTCGCATTTTGGTACAGAAACATCAATAGTCAACAAACAATCTACCTCATCCAGATAAGAATGTGTTGTAAAACAGAAGAAGGGGGGTTGGGGGACCACAAAGCCCAGCTTCTAAAAACAAAACAATAAATAAATAAATGCAAACCAAAAAGGGGCTTGAATAAAGAATAACACTGAGAATGCAAACTGCTGCGAAGATAAATGAAGAGCAATTACTTCCACACGGTTCCTTCCTCCACAAAAGGAAAATACACACGTCCCTCTGGAAAAAAAAAAGAATGGACTAAAGAAAACAGAGTTTTTGAGGGGTTTTTTTCATTGTACCATATATACCCGATGGATAAACTTCAGAGGAATGGCTTTGCCTGACTTTAAGACCATCCTCCCCCATTTACCGCCTAATGTACTGGCCGGCCTCATTTTTTTTATTATTTTATATCCCACCTTTATTCTTTTTTTTATAAACAACTCAAGGCAGCAAACATACCTGATACTCCTTTCTCCTCCTATTTTCCCCACAACAACCCTGCGAGAGGTTGAGCCGAGAGAGGGGGACTGGCCCAAGGTCACCCAGCTCACTTTCCTGGCTAACGGGAAAAGTATGTAGATATTTTTTTTCCCCTTGCCCATTCTTAATCTATATGTGCCATATGTGATATTGGTGTAAAATACTTGCATTTAAAAAAAATAAGTGGTAAAACTGCCAGATTTTCGTTCAACTGGAATGAATGAAGTGGCCCCTTGTTCCAAAGCTGCTGCGATGAATTGCCAAGATTGTCATCCGCCCTGCATTCAACCCCTTCACATGTTTGTAACAATAAACTCAACAGAGAGAAGAATGCAGCTTCTCTCAGACATATCCAGATGAAAATATATGCAGTTGAGCAAGGAGATGTCATACATAAGCCATCTTGCGCACCGCAGCCTGTGAAATTCAGTTGTGAAGACATAATGAGATGATTCCCAACCTCCTTTGTGCATCTTTTGGACTCAAAGAATCAATGACCCTTGGTTTTTACATCAACGGATGACATAACCTTTGCAACATCAAGGGTCACAACATAGAGCAAAAGAAATTAAAATAGTAGTTAGGAAACAAGGACCTTCCCAATGGTTGCTACATTCTAGATCCCACCATTCCCATCTCGGATAACCAAAAATGAGTTAGAGTCCAACATATGCTGGCGGGTCAGACAGCCTCTCAACCTGCTGCTAGGTTACCTATACTTCCTATTGCAAATAAATCAGGCAACTTCAGTTTTCAGAACCTTTCTTCCAAAGCTCATAGATTTCTGAAGTTTAGTTGGTGGTGGCTAAACACAGAAAGTCTGAGATTTAAATCTGTGAATACACAAGTAGGATAAATATCCAATAATTGAAGGAAAGGCTGTACTTTTAGGAGTATTGATGAAATTGCTGAAGTACGGAAAAAGATGAATTCTTTCTTGGTCAAGGTAGCCTTGGAGCCAAGTAGCCTGAACCAGGTTGACTATTTGAAGATGGCAATGAAGAAACTGGCTTGGAAAGTACTGAACAGAACTCCTGGAAGCCCGTCTAGTTGTAATGAAAAACTGTAAGAACCTCTGGTTTGTTTTGATATACATGAGGAAAAGAAGATGACCTTGATGGAGACATGCAGGGGCTGAAGCATTTTAAGAGTCCAGAGTAGCAAGACAACATTCAGAAATAGCTCAGACAGACACTCCCTAATTCACTGGTGTATAAGAAGGGGAAGCAGGTACAGTGTAATAAGACTTGCCACATTCTGTTATTATAGCCGATCTCAATAAAAATAGTTTTAGTCTTCTTGAGAACTTGATCTCCTGTCTATTCTACCCACCGGGACTGGCATCACCTTATTCTTTGGATAAAAGATATCGTGAGGTCTCTCTGGGGTCTACCAATCTAGCAGGACTTGGGCAGAAGACTAGGACTTCAACTGAGTGAGCAGTAGACCCTGCAAATGAGAAAACCGTCTTATTATATCTTGTAGGAAGCAGAATATTACTCAAGAGCTGAAAAAGAAAAGTTCAGAGTCTTCGTTTACGAACTGCTTTCCAACCAAGAAGACTCGCTACCACAGTTGTGGCACGAGCTTGAGTCTTCTGTTGCCCAAGAAACTGATTGGTTCACGCCTTCCAAAACTGACCCAGGCTCTAAATTCACAACTCCATCCTGAGCAAAAAGATTAATTTGCATTCAGGAGGCTGCCTTACCCATCCTCTTCAACTCCACCTGAAACCTTACCGAGTTTCAGCAGTCTTCTTAGGTGATCTTATGAAAACATTCCAACATCTGATGGAAGAACACCAACATCTTCTGAAGCTTTGAAAGAGCTTGTGAAAGTTTAGTCATTTAAAAAAAAATCAACCTTTCCCTCTTGCAGCGTTCATGGCACCATGTTCTGCTCTCTACGATACAGGAAAATCAAAGAGTCGGCGATAACTGGTAACACTTAACTCTGAATTAGTAAACCTCAGGAGGTTTATATATTATTATAATTTATAATAATATTAAATATTATTATAAATTATAATAATTTAAGTAAACAGGTGAATGTGTACAAGTTTGCTGTATATGGTGGCTTCGTCCTTTTCATCTTCACCGTTTTTGCAATTGATTACCTATAAATTTCCTTTGTTTGGGGTGAGGCTGAATCTTTTCTGGATTAAGTACTGGTAGTCCTCGATTTGCAACCACAATCGGGACCAGAATTTCTGTTGCTAAGCAAGTGATTATTAAGTGCTGATTTTACCACCTTTTTTGCCACGGTTATTAAGTGAACCACTGCAGCTGTTAAGTGAATTGTGCAGTTGTCGAGCGAATCCGGCTTCCCCCTTTGCTTGTCAAAAGCCATCTGGGAAGGTTGCAAATGGCAAAACTACGTCACTTCAGGATGCGGCAACTGTCGGAAATACGTGCCGGTTTCCAAGCACCCAAACTTCGATCCCACAATCATGGGGATGCTGCAATGGTTGTAAGCGTGAGGACTGGTTGTAAGTCACTTTTTTCAGACCTGTTGTAACTTTGAATAGTTGCTAAACGAATGGTTGTCAATCAAAGACTTCCTTATTATTTTTATGATTTTGCAAGCCACCTTGGAAAATCTGAGTACCTTGAAGGCTGACACAACTGCTTTAGCAACCGCATGGGGTTTTTTTAAAGAGAAGTGTGAAGTTTGCCACACTTTGATTTGTTTTGTTCCAAGAAAAGTACATAATTTCTACTTACACCCAAGAGTGTGTCATGTGAATAGATTAGAAGGAAGGAAGAACAGGTAAGACGGATGACCGTGCTCTAAATTGCAGAGTTTTAATTATCTGCCTGTTAATTCAAGTAGAATTAGAATGGATTATTAGATAGCCTTACGGGCAGTGAATAATGGTGTTTTTGATTACTGTTACAATTGTTTGCTTTTGATTAGTGTCTTTTGCTTAAGCTGGCTTTGTAATTGACATGACTGATGACGGGCTCCACGTAAGTGGTGTTGGCTTATTATTGCCATTTGACCGGACTTCCAAGGTTTGGAGGTCATGTTATTCTTAACAACGCCGTCCACACCATCTCCCACCTGCTGCAGGCGGCGGACGCCAAGCTGCCCTTCCAAAGATGGCAAAAGGTGACTCCAGCGTCAACTTCAACGTCGCAAGAGCGTCACACAGGACCTGCCAGCCTCCTTAAGACTCTCTTACGCACACAAACTCACAGAGTTCCTGCTTACTGAGACAAACAGGTAGACGCTGGCTGGGTGTACGCATCACTTGAACGCATGGCTTGAGCCCGTGTCTCCGTCCGCACGTAACAAGCCATACGCCGTGGTTGGCAAACCGGAACGTCTCATGAACAAGCTACATTTTTGCTCAGCGGAGGGATTGAACTTAGCACGACACCGAGTGGGAATGGTACGGCGCGCCACATTTTGCACCAAGCAGCAGCCAAATGGAATTTAACGCAAGCAGGGCGCGCACCGAGAGAGCTTCAGCGAAGCCGCTGCAGGACTCACTTTCTTCTAGGCCCAGGCCACTTTTTTTAAGCCCACTCAAGGCAGCCAGCACATCTAACGTTTCTTTCGTCTCCTATTTTCCCTACAAAACAACAACCCTGCGAGGTGGCGTGGGCTGCAAGAAAGTGACTGGCCCAAAGTCCCCCAGCCGGCTTTCATGCCCAAGGCAGAACTCGAACTCACCGTCTCCTGGCTTCTAGCCTGGTGCCTTCACCAGTAGACCCAACACCCCTCGGTGGTCATTTTTTATTGTTTCTGAGTTAGGCCAGGTCAGGAAAGAAATACTGGAATTCTACTAACACCAGCTGTGGCCGTGGCATCTTGAAACAGTTTTCCTCTTTTCCTCTCTCTCATTTCCTCTGAGTTCAGGCAGAGTCATTTCAAGTTTCTTCCTGCCGTTTTCTTCCTTTCCAAGGCTCAGCTGATGCTTTGCTAACTGCTGCATTCCTTTTCCAAGGTGACCTCTGTGGTTCAGCTACAAGGGCTTCCTGATGTTCCTGATTTCACCTGTGTTCCTGGGCAGCATGCCGTTATATTCCTGGAAATGTGAAATAGCCAATGAAGGATCCAAAGAGGCAGTTGCTGAAAGATGCCAAGGGGATCCCCATCAGACAGCTGCAGGGGACCAAATCCGAGGCAGACAATCCGGCAATCTCAAAAAACAAAAAAACAGAAAAGAGCAGACTCCGGTTCCCACAGACTTTGGTTAAGCTGGGCAAGTCGAGGGTCAGTGCGTCTCCAAAGCACCAGGCTGGCAGAACCAGCAACCAACGCTTCCTGCCAAGAACCTTTGGAAAGAGAAGCAAGAACCATTGATTCTCTCCAACTTTAAAAGAACTCCAACCAGCGGTCGGGCTAATTTAACAAACCTCCAGCCTGACCAGTGGGGGGAAAAATGAGAAATGCATTCATTGCTAAGACGCATACAGTGGGGCAAAAAAGTATTTCGTCAGCCCCCAATCGTGCAAGTTCTCCCACTTAAAAAGATGAGAGAGGCCCGTAATTGTCCTCATAGGTCGACCTCAACTGTGAGAGACAAAATGTGAAAACAAA
>JANHZU010002110.1:0-11282 GCA_032468055.1 Acrochordus granulatus | reverse complement strand
CAAGCAAAAACAATGTCCAAATCAAGGAACGACCAAGGAGAAAACTACATCCCCACCAATGCCAGCAGGGCAAGTATAGAATATACTGTATTTACATACAGTACTGTATAAATAGGGAGTAAACCCCACAATCAGTAGTGCTGATATTCTCTAGTTAGGTAACAACACGTCTGCAAGCAACAGCCAAGCTCACTCCAAAGAATTCAGAATGTAGCATAGAGATAGACTCCTTTGAGTGATTAAATGGACACAACCAGGGGGGAATGGAAAGTAGCATACCCATCTTTTTTCAGAATGGTTTTGAATTTCCAATGTAGCTGATATTCCTGAGATAGCCTCTACTAGTCAGATCTGATCGTGCCATTATTTGAAAATCTTTAAAAGGAAGGGATTTAACTTCTGGTGACTACTTAGCCCTGAACAATACAGCTTGGTGGCAACAAGAAATTGTTTGCCTATAATCTTATTCCACATAGATACAGTTTGTAACTATAGAAGGCTGAAGAATGTGAAATTGACTCACCTGTTCCTAACTGAAGCGTAACTTACATCCAGAGGGTCCAATTTTTTTTGATCCCTAAAGATCTTGATCTCCTACAGGCCAGTTTTTCTCCTACAATATCACAATTTATTTTCTCATATACAAAGTAGAAAACAACTGATGCTTTCTCTGCCTTCTACAAGTCATTATACAGGAAGGAATAGTATTTCTTTACATTAAAAACTGTACAACAACATTGACCTAATTTACACATCATACTAACCATAGTTTGCCTAACTATGTTTGGCTGAAAACAGAAATGGCTGGGCTCTCACTAAGTCATAAATCATGGTTCGACAAAGCTGGTTAGCCAAGTGTGGATTTTGCCTTTCAAAAAAGTCATTCTTGATGCATTCTTTGATGTACACTGATTGTCATCTGGATCACAATTGTAGGACAGTAGACAAAATGTTTCACTGTTCTCCAAGAAAGCATCATAGATCAAACTAAACTTGACCAGAGAATCAGAAAAGATTCAAGCCTTAGGTAGAATGGATATGTGCATGTATGTATGTAGTATGTATTAAGCATTATGTAGCCCACAGTGGAAATCAGGATCAGGAAGACAATATTAAACTGACACATACATCATTTGAAATAATTCAGCACATCCTTTGGTAAGTTTCTATTTCTGCCAGAACCAAAATCTAAGCCCTGTTTCCTCATTACAAACTTCACCTTCTTACTTTACACTTCTGACTTCTGACATTTATAACCTGCCTTTCCTTTAGGCATTCTACGTAATGAAGACTGCATTTCATCTTCAATTTTTGTCTAAAAACTCCACTTAGGAAATTTCCCTGGCGTCCAGGTCCAACAATTTAACCATTTCATTGGACCAAATCTACCTACCTTTATACAGTAGTACTAAACCATAGTGTGCAACTGTACAAAGCTGAGCATCAGTTTTAGCAACTATTGTCCAGGGGTTTGCATCAAAGAATGTTTATTCCTATTTTACAGACAGAAAACTGAGACTAACAAGTAAACCATGTCAATAACTAACTCATGGCTCAGCTAAGATCTGAAGTCAGTCCCACAAGGGATCACTCTGTTCAATCTTGTACAGTTATTTCTTAAGTCTCAGGTAACAAGCTTTTTAACAAGCTTTCCAGAGAGCTCCGAAAAACATGTGACTGTCAAATCAATGAGGAATCATCAACATGCAGAAAATAATTGCAGATTTTAGCTGGGGCAGTGTTGAAAGGATCACGATGACACAACTTGCTGTGCACACCTGGCCAAATGGCTTGGACTGCCTATGCCAGCCTCTACCCAGGAGGAAGGCAATATCTGATGTTACAGCTGGTGAAAATTCCCAAATCTTAAATAGAAAAAGGCTGGCAAGATGTTCAGCTCCTACGGTAACAACCTGAAAGCATTTCAACAGAGTCAAAGAACAGGAGGGCATCCTTTGTGTTGAAATCAGCAGCACAAGAAATCAACCCACCAATTATGAGAAAAATGAAATGCAAAGACTGGGTGAAACATACAAGGCAGACCACAAAGCTCTTACTGCAAGCAGAAGATTTCAACTGATTTTTA
This sequence comes from Acrochordus granulatus, assembly GCA_032468055.1. Classification (NCBI taxonomy): domain Eukaryota; kingdom Metazoa; phylum Chordata; class Lepidosauria; order Squamata; family Acrochordidae; genus Acrochordus; species Acrochordus granulatus. Next base: position 9,196 of record JANHZU010002110.1, on the reverse strand, counting down.
ACTGAGCAAGAGCTGAAAGAGCACAATGGAGGGAAACTTAAGTTGTATGCATTAATACTTGTGTTATGAGGGCTTAAAAAGCCACATTGTGCAACTGGCTGATGTTAACCATGTAACATGGTAGCTGACTTGCAACATAACACCATAACCTTCCGCCTACTTGCCTTCCAATACAAAAGAGAGCTCCAAGGAGTATGACAGAATCCTTCTGGACTTTAGACAAAGCTGGTTACAGTTTGATCAGAAATACCGACCCTCCAAGGTGTGAGAATTAAGAGAAATGATGGATCCATTGCGCAAACAAATTAAGTTATATTTCTGGTAGCAAAGCAGAAGCCGCAAATAATGGGCAATATTAATTGCAGTTGTCTGGAATCCAATAAATGCACTTAATCATCTGAGTCTTGGGCTTCAGATGCAAATACTAAAGGGAGAGGTGCTTTGTGAAATGACCAAAGCTCTCTTCTGAACCTATTATTTAAAGCTTTTAAGGTGCTGCATCTGCTCAAAAGCTTGGTGCAGATGATTTGAGGGCCTGCCTGCATCACCGAAAGATTTGTTCTTGCAGAGAAGATACTTCTGCTGGGACCGACTGCCAGCAGTGAGAAGTGTGCGTGATGTTCAAGGAGCTCCTTGAGAGTTTGAAAGAACATAGTGTCTTGACATTTTGAGGAACCATTGTAGAGGAGCACCTTGGTGGCTTCACAAAATACACCTCCAAACAGGTTACACAGCTACAAAGCACACCCTTACTTGGTATTAAGCCCCATTGAGTGTAATGAAACAGAACTTTCTTGAGATGTCTGTAAATCAAGGAAGAAATCAATTAAATCAATCTAGAACTGATGTTTTCTTCGAAGAAGCATTCCTGCAATGATTCCCACAAATGAAAAAATGCTCTGATCACTTTGAAAGATGCCATTCCCAACCTTCAGAGTATTATTTGGAGTAAACAGTGGTATTTAAATCACAATACTCTAATGCTATCTCTAATTTATTAGTGGTGCCCTCTTTTACATCTATCCGTTTAACCAAACTGATTAATGGAATGTCACAGCTCAGCATTAAATGGATTGTTTATTTACACATTCATATGTGAACAAATGCTAGTCAAAATGATTTCCATTTTTTTTAAGTTTGGAGGCAATGCAGCAGGTGGAATTGCTAGCCTAAAGATAGCTTCAGTCAAGGATCAAATTAAAAGAGAATGAATTAGAAGTGGAAAAAAATACTGGTTCTTTGTTTCTTTTTACAAGATAGGATCTGGCAGTGTAGGAGATTGGATTTTGGCTGAACACTAGAAGGAACTTCCTAGCTAAATCCATTTGATAATGGAAATCATAATTTCCTTTATATGTTCAGCAAAGGCTGAATAGCCATCTGTTGGGGCGCTTCTATGGTAGGGATCATCATCAATCTGCATCAGATTGGACTGATAGTTAGACTAGATGGTCACCAAGGATCCCTTACATTGGACTAGATGGTCACCAAAGATCCCCTACATTGGACTACATGGTCACCAAGGATCCCCTACATTGGACTAGATGGTCACCAAGGAACCCCTACATTTTATGACTGAATCCCTTAACTAAAAGTTGCACTTACCCAAAAGGATCATGGCCATTGTGATCACTCCAGAAAGTCTTCTAAAAGTTCAGAGAATGGAGATGTTGGCCTCTCTGTCAACCAAAACTGGGAATTCTCTCTCTGTAAAATAATCTTCTTCATTACCTTGAATGGCTTTTACTGGGTGGTTGAGGTGTTTCTATTCCAGATTCTATTCAGTTTCTATTCCAGATATTACCAGATTAACCTGTGAATGTGAATTTCAGTGTCCTGATATTTTTAGGTGCGGAGGTGTAAGGAAGTGATTCTGGAGGAAATAAAATTTCTGTTTTGCGTCGGGGGGAGTGTTTGAACTCCTGTAGGGCTGCCAGAGAAATGGATATGGGTGATGGGAAGGACTTATAAATTGACTCAGAAGGGGGGAAAAAACTTTGGTCTGATGAATGTTTTCCTTAGGGAAGCCAGTTGGAAACAATGGTACTTCCTTATTAAGTTGTTCTGAAATGTAAAGAAAGATAAAGCCAGGAATAGGGTGAAGAATTTTCATAGCAAGGAAGGATAAATAAAGTATGTTTCCAGACTTTTCATTTATCTCAACATTCAGGAGGTACAGTCATTATGGATTCAGCTATTTCCTGTTCCCAAAGTGTTTTTCAACCCTGGCAACTTTGAGCGTGGGCTTCAACTCCCAGAATTCCCTAGCCAGCTGATTGGGGAATTCTGGGAATTGAAGTCCATGCATCTCAAAGTTGCCTAAATTGAGAACCAGTCCCCAAGGTAAAAAAAAGGCTAAAAAGTTATTTGACACTGGTAATTATGAATTACTTTCAAATTTAGAACGCTTTTGTACTCTACAAAGAAGTATGAATGTTTGAATAGTTATTTTATTATCATTTATTAGGGGAAAAACTATGGAGGGAAAACCGTAACAGCCATATGATATTAATATATATTTAATTTGATCCTTAAACTTTGAAAAGTGCATGAGTTTAGAGGGGGAGAAACTGAAACATTTGGAAAGAAAACACTTTTCTTTCTCTGTTTTTTTCCCCCCTCTAACAATCATTTTCTTTCAAAAGCTTTCCAAATGACACAGATTTCCTGTTCAATTGTTTTCTAGGATTTTTTTTTCTCCCAAGCCCATAAAAAAGGAGTAAGAGTATTAAGAACCTGGCCTTAAAGAGAATGCATACAAAAATAAAAGTTGCTTTAACCTCACTCTTTGCATTTGTCCCAGCTGCTTAGTTACCACTGGTTTCATTATTTCTATCCTTTTACTGCATACAGATAGCCCTTGACTTACAACCATTCATTTAGTGACTGTTCAAAGTTACAACAGCACTGAAAGGAATGACTTACAACTGATCCTCGCACTTACGATCGTCACAGCATCCTCACAGTCACATGATCAAAATTCAGGTGCGTGTACTTATGACAGCTGCAGCATCCCAGAGTCATGGGATCACCATCTGCAACCTTCCCAGCCGGCTTCCGACAAGCAATGCCTACGGGGGAAGCTGAATTCGCTTAACAACTGCATGATTCACATAACCACTGCAGTGATTCGTTCACATCCATGCCAAAAAGGTTGTTAAACTGAGTGTAACTCACTTGGCAACCGACTTGCTTAGCAACAGAAATTCGGGTCCCAGTTGTGGTCGTAAGTTGAGGACTACCTGTATTTTCTTCCCTTGTTTAGTGCTGGAACTTTTTTAGTTTAGAAACTCAATTCTGCCACATAGAATAGAAGAACAGCTTCTGATTTAGTTTATTCCTCATTCAAGTCTCTTTTTTTATTATCCCTGTGGCTTATTATCATCTTTATTATCCCAGCGTTATCTCTTTTCGACACATTAGACTGTTCTTTTCCATTTTCTTTCTTAAGCAGTTATTCAGCCTCCTTATTTCTCTATTGTCCCTGTGGTGAATAAGTGGTGTGTTTCAATAAACTATTCAATTCCTTACCATTACAATTCTCTGCATGTGATTACAGATTCAGTTTCACCCACTGTAATGCAGTTCAGGACTCAGATTTGACACAAATGCCAACTTCTGCATCTTACTTATGCAATCAGGAAAGCTTAAAGGGTTAGAAGTTTATTATGGCACAAGATTTCATGGTTCTTGGAAATCTTGTCTGCACCAGGCCATCAATCAGGGTATTCCCTCTCCAAACCATAAATCAGCCACGGCTTTGTAAACGAGGGACTTCCCCTTCCAATTAGGAGTGGCCTTTTGTTCATACACTGCATCATGTTCACTTTGAAACCCCCGTGCTGCACAACCCTTAAGGCAAAAACAATTGTTTGTAAGAAACTTTCTGCCACCAGCTAGGAGGCAGTCAAGGGGGAAACACGGTAAGATCCCCAATCAATTATGACCATTAGTCATGCTTTAATGGCCCAGAATAGACCTAAGGTTGAGACTTCTCCAAGCACCCTACAGGGAACCTACATCCTACGCTTCCATTTGCTCGCTACCAATGCGAGAGCAGACCTTGGCCCAGGTTCACTGAAAGCTGAAAGGCCAACATCCTTGTAAAAGAGAAAGAAATCAACAAACCAAACCAAATCAAGATCAATTAGGTAAGGCGGGCAGTGTGGAAATGTGATAAATGAAAAATACAACAAATGCATTCTCCCGTCCCAGTGTTTAAGTTGACTAAGTTTACTTGACTTGGTCCCCTACCTCGTTTTCTATTTCTGTATCATTCAAACATTCAAGTTTGATTGTCATACTCATATCCGAGACCAAGATTCAGGACGAGATCAAACGTTGGGCCTTTCAGCTTTTCCAACTTAAGTCTTAAGAACAAAATTAGCCAACGTTTTTTTCTGATCAATAAGTACGTTTAATGTATTTTTGGGAAATCAAAGACCACATGAAGTTGGGGGAGGAAGAGGATCATGAAATAAAGTTTATCCGTGCTGGTACCAAAACTTAAAAGCATAGCTTTTGGGCTGTGTCAGGTCCGTGCCGAGAGACGAGACTACAAGGTCCAACTGAGTCCAATCCTTTATTTGCTTGCACCAAATAGAAGTTTGCCTAACTAAACCTATCATCTTCTAAGCTACTAGGTACATCCTGGGAGATTCTAGGGTTTGGCTATCCCTTCTCCATCCAGCTCGGGACTACACAGTGTCTTGATTCAGGTCTTTTTCTGGGAAAGCTAAGTGGGCAAAATCTTCCTCCTCTGCTGCTATAGGTGCACATATAAAATGTGTAAAAGGTCAGAGCACGAAAAAGTATGCGGTTTGCCTTCCTCCCTACACTCATCCTTAACACATTCCCTACGAATAAAAAAACAAGTCAGAAAAAACAGCCCACCTTTTCAGTGACATCCCCTTCAGAAGGTCACGAGATGAACTGCAGGGCCAGTCTCCAAAATGTAGAAACCCAACCAAAAGCTGAGTGTCCTTGGGATCTTAGATACTCTTCAAATGGTGTCAAAACAAGGACTGGCTCCAGACAGAAGACATTCCTCGGCCTCTTTGCATGGAAAAGTACTGGCAGCTGTTTGACTGACTTCCACAGACTTCTGTCAAAAGCACAATCTCCAATACAGTTCTTGCTAAAATAAACTCGGCTAGTCCACTCGCATCCTTTAAAATCCTGTGGTCAAATACAAGCCAGAAAGATGTTTTATCCAACATCATTATTGTCTTTGATTTATTACGACAACAGACTCTCTTTTTCTTCTTTCCCCTTTCCCACTATCCTTTATGCTCCATTGCCTTGATGATGATACAAAGGTCAGCGGTTGTAGCAGGGCGTCCACAGGGTGGAAGCCAAGCCAATTCATTCCAATCCTCAACCTCAGTTCCAAGGAGGCCTTCAAAGGAGAATACGCTTATTTGATATTCGAGACATCACAGCAATCGGAAGGATAGCGAGTCAATATGAGACTCAGAGGAGCAGAATTAATCATGGGGTTCCAGAATATATCTCCACGAACCAGCTGGAACTTTTAGAAGAAACAGCAACCTCCAAATACTAACAGTCGCATCGTCTCTTCCTCTGGCTTCTTACAGAGTTGGACTACCATGTGACGTTTTTGATCCTCAACTTCACATACTTAATAAATTTCTGATCAGCAAAGGAGGGGAGTCAAATGTCTAAAGTGCTACTCCCAGACTCCTGATAGCAGAGGGAAAAGTAGTCTACCTTGGGGGAAAAACGGTCGTGTCCGACTCTAAGGGGTGGTGCCCATCTCCCTTTCATAGCCGAAGAGCCAGCTTTGACCAAAGACGGTTTCATGGTCCTGTGGTCAGCATGACTACACGCCGAGGTGCACTGAACACTGCTACCTTTCCATTCAGGTGCTACCAATGTACCTAGTTGCATTTTTGCATGCTTTCAAACTGCTAGGTAGGCAGGAGCTGGGGCAAATAACCGGAGCTCACCCGTTGCACAGTGCCTGGGTTTCAAACATGGGCTGCTGCTGACAATCTTAGTGTCTTAACTACTAGGCCACCTCGTCCCCTAGTCTATCCTGTCTTATGTGCTTGGTCAGTAAATCTGTAAGGACAGCTCCAACGTAAGAACATTCATTCAAGGTAAGGCTAACATCTTGCCTCTGGAGATGAGGTCTGCCCCCACTCTTTTGGCCTTCCAGAAGGGTATTAAAACTTGGCTCTGCCAATGGGTTTGGAGTCCTGATGGGGTGCTTTATGTTGCAAGTGGATGGTGACCAACAGGGAAGATGCCATCACCATGTCTATTTTTTTTTAATTTTGTATCCTACTATTGTTAATCTTTTAATATTCATGATTTTAATGGTAAGCCACCCAGAGTTGCTTTGCAGTGTGAGATGGGCGGCATATAAATTGAATAAATAATTTTCATCTCCTCTGTTCATTTGTTAAAAACATCTTGAAAAGGACTCCAACCCCCCAAAAAAACCCTGGAAAGAATAGCGGTTAACTATAGACATGACCTTCATTGATGCATGAATGAAGTCACAGCAGCCTTCCTAATTAAGTCTCCATCATCCGGAACATCTGGAGAGGGGTCTGACCCAAACCATATGCAAAATAATTGCCACCTTTGACATCCATGCATCCTGCCATGGGATGCCAAACATGCTAAGCTACGAAGGTTGCCCTGTTTCTGTTTGCTCCTTTGCTCTCTTCTATCTCCCCAGCAAGGTCACTCACCTCTTGATGGGAGGCCAACATCTTGTAATCTCTCCCAATATAGCATCCCAGCAATTCTCAGCTCAGGTTGTTTGTAGCCTTTCCAATCTATCTTCCTTCAAAGAGAAGAGAAGGCAGTTCCATCATCCCCAGCCACTGGCTAAGAGATGAAAGAAGCTGTAGTTCCAACCCCCTGAAAGAAACTAGACTGAGGAAAAGCAATTTTAGAAATTGTTTCTATCTTATTCTTAATATATTTGGAGACATTATTCACAGAGCAAGGCACTATGTGCAGTAAGTGTGTGGCATGCACACACATGTACCCCCTTGCAAATTTTGAAGTTCTATTGTAAATATTTGTATTGCTATAAAAATACCATCAGACGATGAACTTTTCCAGCCAGCAGGAATACAGCAGCCACTGCCATTAATGTCACATAATATTGGTGAGATAAAGTAATGTTTGTAAAATGATTCCTTTTTTAAAAAATCATTTTAATCAAAGTTTGACAAAGAACATAAAAACTAACACAAAGGAGAAAAGAAAAGAAGTGCAGAGAGAGAGAACAAAAGAGAAAGAGAAAGAAGCAGCTTCCGATTTCCTCTGCAGCCCGTATTCGTACCTTTACAACATTAACACTTCTTCTACGATTGCAAAGAAAAGAAAAAGCTCGCTTTTTTTCTCTTATCCAGATCTTTCCAATCATCAAAACCACAAAACAAGAGAATGACATTTTGATCGTCGGGCCTTAAGGTTGCCGCAACGGTTGTCGGCGTGAGGGCTCATTCTAAGTCACCTTTTTCAGTCCCGGCGTAACTTCAAATGATTGCTAAACAAATGGTCATAAGTCGAGGATTACCTGTACTGCCCTTCAAGGTAAGAATCTTGTTCCATCTTCTGTACGAATAGCGTTCTCAGATACTTGCAAGGCTGTTTTATTACCAATTATCTTTCTCCAGAGTAAATGTAGTCAGGTCCTTCAAATTTTTTCACTGGATACTTGGTCCACAAGACCTGAGCCGTCTTTCTTCCTTCTCTGCATTTGCTTTCAGGATGCAGACTGAATATAAAGGAAGAGGTAAAGGTTTCCCCTTTCGGTCATGTCCATCTCTAGGAGGCAGCGCCCATCTCCAATGAGATGCCAAATGCCAAAGAGCCAGCATTGTCTGAAAATGCTTCCGTGATCACGTGGCCGGCATGACCACACGCCGAGGCGCATGGAACGCTGTTACCTTCCCACCAGTTTAGGCGGTGACTACTGATCTTCTTGCATTCTCACGTGCTTCTGAACTGCTTGGTTGGCAGGAGCCGGAGAGAGTAATGGGAGCTCACCCCGTTATGCGGCAGCACCTGGGTCTCAACTCAGGCTGCTGACCTTCCGGCCGACATGCCCAGCATCGTAACCGCTAGGCCACCGCACCCACAAATTAAATACACATGTGCTTAAAAAAATACATCCAATATGTGATTAACAGCCAAAAGAAATAACCCTTTCTTCTGCAAGAAACAGTGTTAATGAAATTAAGTTTGCACCAGGGGTGAAACTGAGAAGGGGGATAGTAGAAAAACGGATTTCCTGATCCAGATGGAGATTTCAGGTTCACACATAACTGGAAAGTGAATCATGACACGAAGCCTCCCCATTTCCAATCCAGACTTCCTCCAAGCCCTCAATCCAGATTGAAGTCAGCCTTCTGATCTCCATTTATTACATTAGCTCGAGAAATTCTGGCTAACATCACCAGCTCTTGGAGTAGAAATAGGGGATTGTTTATTTTAGCATATCCGTCAGCTCTTGGAGCATTTTGATATTGGCTGGTTTCTTTGCTGCCTCCTGGTAATGAAAAAAAAACATTTCATTTCCTGCTTGGTCTATGGAAACACACCGGTATGTCATGCATTTTTTTTGAAACACCGATGCCTTGCACACTGCTACGCTATCGCCGTGCAGAATGGCTGGAGGCCAAGCCTAGAGTTTCTAAAAATGTACGCAACCACAAGAGCGCAATACCAGGCAGTCGCACTTGTTCATAGGGCTGGATATTGAATTCCAAAAATCCTTGGAGCTTTGTGACTTCAGGAAAAGATGCAGCTGTTGTAAAGAGGGGCAGACAGGTGCTCCATTCACGTTCTGAGATAACTTTTTAGAAGCTAATCCAAAGCACTTCACAGGACTACTTAGTGAAACTTATACAGGTAATCCCCGACTTTCGTTCATTTAGTGACCATTCAAAATTAGAACAACATTGAAAAAAGCGACTTATAACCAACCCTCACAATTACAACTGTCGCAGCATCCCCATGATCGCGTTCGAGCATTTGGCAACCGGCATGTATGGTTGCAGCATCCCAGAGTCATGCAATTACATTTGCAGTCTTTCTAGCTGGCTTCTGACCTTCCCATCAATGGGGGAAGCCACATAATTTACTTAATTGCAGAGATTCACTTAACAACTATAGCAAAAAAGGTCGTAAAATCAATGTGACTCACTTA
>JANHZU010002109.1:177051-192923 GCA_032468055.1 Acrochordus granulatus | reverse complement strand
GGACTTCTACTCCCAGAAGTCCCCAGTCAGCATGCTGGCTGGGGAATTCTGGGAGTTGAAGTCCACACATCTTGAAGTTGCCATGGTTGAGAAACGCTGCTCTATACTATTAGTACTGCACTTCCATCTTGCTTTACCAATGAAATTTTACTTGAGAAATTATTTGTGTATTATCTCAGTATTCAGGGGATATCATCAGCAGTTTCTTTGTTCTCTTCCATCTCCCATTACTGAAAGCTCTGGTTCATAAGGTAATTCTTTCATAGCTTCTGTACTTTCTCAGCTGCATAGCAGCTGAAAGCTCAGAAAGGACCATGGGTTTTAGAAAGGAGGGGTAAAGCTGAGGCATCATTTACCTTCTGGCCTAGTTAAGATGCTGTTGATCTTAGAACAACAGCTCTCCCAGCCTGTAAATCAATTGCAATGAACTGTCCAAGGGCTTGATACACCTAGAACCAGATTCATTCATGTATTTTGACTACCTATATGCAACAAACTGTTAATTGACCAAGCCAGCAATGGAAGTTTGATAAAAAGGTATAGGAAAAGAATACCTAACTTAGACGGAATACTGTTTTCCAAGAAACTGTAAATGAAAATGGATCTTTCAACTCTTTTAAAAAGATATTATGTTCTTTGAATACTCATGACTGAAGAGTTAATGTATGTTTGAAAACTTGCAATGTATTAAATGATTAGTGAGTTCAATATAAACACACAATTTAACCTACTATGTATAATTTAATCTCTCTGATAAATGTTGCATGTCGTACAGCTGAAAGGTCTTTTCATAGAAAAACACCATAAGCCAAAGAAGATGGAAAAATGATTCTGCACCAGTAGCAAATTCATCTCAAAATGTACTTAAGCATTAATAATTTATTTCAATGGCATTTGGTAGGCAATTTAAAATGTTGCATCTATATTTTATCACTGTTGTGGCACTAAAGCCGTCATATCAGTTGGTTGAACTACTATGATGTCATGGAATGTCCATGGGTCCTTTGATTCATGGAGGAAGTCTGCCAAGAACAAAATTTCCCATTTTTTCCTCATCTACTTCTAACTCTAAAAGCATGAAAAAAGAGCAAAAAAATTAAATTTTTTTGGATGAAAAATCTCAAAAGAAAAGCATGTTGGATTGATAACACTTTTTAATCCATTTCTTGACTTCATTGATAAAAGAAATGGGTCCCAGGAGGAAGAAAAGTTTCCATATAGAACCACAAGACTTTCTGGGATTTCTTATCAGCAAAGGCACATCTCCAACTAAGACAAGAGGCTACTCAATGAAGGTCTTCCAAAGAAAACTCCCTCTGGATCAGTATTTCTCAACCTTGGCCACTTTAAGATAGGTAGACTTCAACTCCCAAAATTCCCCACCCAGCGTTAATTATAGTAAAACTAATACAAACTGAAGAAAATAGAATAAAAAAAGAATGGAAAATCCAGAATGAAAAAGAGCCAGTTTGGTGTACTGGTTAAGGTGCTGATCTAGAAACCAGAAAACTGAGCTTCAGGCATGAAAGCTGGCTGGGTGACTTTGGGCCAGTCACACTCTCTTAACCCAGTCCATCTCACAGGATTGTTGTTGTGGGGAAAATAAGTGGCAGGTGTACTATAAAGTAACAGAGGTGGGAGAAAAATCTAATAAATAAAAAGGAAAAAAATAGAGAAATAGAAAAGGAAAAACAAGGATATAGTAAAAAAACATAAAAGTAATACAGAGCGAGATGACTTCTAACCTTCATTGCAAGAAGTATGAATAATTTTGGTGGTGTTGGTAACTAAGACTCCTTCCAGTTTCCAGTCACTGTTTAACTGACCCACACACAGTTTTATGGTTTGTACATTTAGAAGTAGGGAATCTGGTGTCTTCCAGATGGGTTAACTTTTATTCCAATAAACCACAGACAGGTCAACGCAATGATAAAAAATAGTGAAAAGTGTCTTCTTGAAGCAGCTCTCTATACCTTTGAAAAAAAAAGATAAAGGATTGGATCACTGAAATAATGGAGAAATGATCCAATCCTTTATCATTCTTTTTATTTTCTTCCCCAAAGTTATAAAGACCTGCTCCAAGAAGATACTTTTCACTATTTTTTATCACTTCGTTGACCTGTCTGTGGTTTATTGGAATAAAAGTTAAGCCATCTGGAAGACACCAGATTCCTGTTTGGCAAAATCACTGAATTGTTTTTCCAAACATGACCTTGAATTCTTCCAAGCTCCATTGCTACTCATTGCATTGTTGCTCTGAGGTGACTTGGTTCCTTCCTGGACTTAGCTTCTTAGCTCACAGAACTAACTGGCAGTGGGTAGAATGAATCTTCTACCCTACTTTTTCTTTGGATTTGCCACAGGACACTTTCCTGCCAGCTTCTTCGGGCAGATTTAAGAAAAGGAGGACATCAGCTGGTTTGATACATTGCTTTATCTGAGAATTATGGAGATGCAAAGTCCCACGTCCTCCCAGCCAGCAAAAGACTCAACCAAACAGGTCCAAAAAGGGGACTGATTATTATCTCACCGGGAATAACATTCTGTATCCTTAAAGCTGTGTGACTAGAGATCATATTCCTTTGGGGAAATGGCTCGCTCTGAACTTTCAGCTAAACTATGTACCTGAATTGCTGTATTAAAATAATGTTGCACAAGGGTTCTATAGATTTAAGACCTCTCTGGTCAGGAATGAAACCCAGGAGGAAAGAGGTAAATACTAGTAATTCCAGAACAAGTACACTATTTAAATGGAAATCCAGTTTCATGTTTCTTGTTTGCTTTTCTAACTATAGCAATATCATTAACTAGAGTTTGCTCCACTGGTGCTCTGCCATTCAGATTCCTTAGGAATTTGCTCTAGAGGTGAGTTATACTGACATGGGCTTATGAACTTATTAAGCTGGCATGCAACTTGGTTAGAATGGATGAGTTTGACTGGAAATACAAGCCTGTAATTCTTTAGAGAAATTCCTTGCAATAAATAAGAAGTGAAGTGGCAAGTGCCAATTGGAAGTGTTAATTCCTCCCTAAATTGTTCATTTGTTTGACCTGGTTGAATCTGGAAATGATCAAATAACTATTTTTTTCAGGGTTGTCTGTGGGGAGCGTGGTAAAAAGCAACCGAGATGAAAATTGCAATTGAAGCCCACCCTTCACCCTTCAATTCTGTATGTGATACTTGTAAAAATGGTCTTCAGCTGCATAATCATGACCCTCATCTTGACTTTTTTGACTCGCCTGCAGATGCCCTTCCTCAACCAACTGCTAGGTCAGGGCAACTTTTCTCCCAGAACTCATCTCCTTTGGGAGCTTATTTTAGGAGTGTGTTTTAGATTTAAAATGTAAAAAAACACAAATCTCTGCTTCTGCATCTGCAATTTCTGTGATACGTATATATTTTGTTCCCTTTTTTTTTAATCAAAAGATTTGAGAGATGCAATAGGAGACATAAGACATAATCTAGATCAGTATTTCTCAAATCAACTTTAATCAGGAAATGTAGGACAATTAAATTCTGAAGTCCACGCATCTTAAAAGTCACTGAGATTGAGACACACTGATCTAGAATAAAAAATCTTGCAAAATCTTGCATAACAGGGAGGTTTTAGTTGTCTCAATGGATCACATTTCCAGAACTGGCAAATCTCCAGCAGTAAGGAATTCCATGCAACCTCAGTCCCCGCTGAGATCTTTTGATAGTTATACTTCTGGTGTTAGTGGATCGACTATTATACCATGGGCTACATATAAAAACCATCTAGACTCAGATAATGCATACCTGTAGGACCCTTATTCCCCACCCCCCAATTTGGAAGATATTAATCTGTAATTATATTATTCCAATCATTATAATTAATTACTCTAGATCAGAGTTTCTCAACCTAAGATGCATGGACTTCAACTCCTAGAATTTGATTCTCCTACATTTCCTGATTAGGGTTGTTGAGGTTACCTCCCTGTGACATTGAGAGAGGGGATCTAGGGAATGCCACTTCTCTGTATGTGTCCCATTCCAATGGAATAATTTATCCCTAGAAATTTCAATGGCATCCTACGTGCTGGTTTTTATAACGGTATCAAATGTAGTGTCTAGAAAATGTTTGGAATGTCAAGCAGGTATACTGTTTATTATTGCTTTAAATGTAGATTTATGTAGGCTGATGCAGAGTTTTATGGTTTTGACTCTGTATAAACTGTTGGAAATTCATACGGAATTGGTGATAGACAGATATTATAACAGAAACATGCATTCATGTACAGTACTGTGCAAAAGTCTTAGGCCACCACCCACTTTGTTTCAGCAAAGTTTTAATGACCATCCAAAATTATTTAAGAGTCAAACAGAAAATTAGGAAACATGTATACAAAATTTAAACAAGCACAATTTTCAGAACAAAATGTTTTCTTCAGTCAAAAGTCGGTATTAAATAGTCAGTTCTAAATTCTAGCCACTTTAGCCTATGGAAGCTGTTTTTCTTTTGCTTTTTCCTGGTTTTGAATGCTGCATACAAATTTCCTGTATTTTCTGGCAGTATTCCACTAAAGGGACTGGCATATAATTATATATGGTGATTATACCATTGCTAAAACAACAAATCTAATGGTGGCCTAAGACTTTTGCACCGTACTGTATATTCTAGTCAACGCTGGCCGATCTTCTAGCTAAATATGGATAGATCTGATTAATATTTGGACCATCAGAATATTCCAAGGTTGTATGGGAGACTGGAAAGTTGAAAAAAAATTCCTGAAGTCAGGGACAAACCACTTCTACAATGTTTCCAAAACCTTGTGAATCTAGTCACCTAGGTTGGGATGGAAGTTCACATTACTTCTGGCATCAATGTAGCTGCCACATTCTAGACCTGAACATCTATTATGGTTCTCTTGATGTTTTTTTTCTTTCTACCTCACAAATAAGTGTTAAATTACCTTATATATGACATGGCATATCTCTTTCACCCCATTTCAGGCTAAGTCATTGGTTCTGGTGTGTTGTAATGAATCAGTTTTGTCAAAATTTTGATAGTTTAGGAAAAGAACATACCATTACACTATCTAAACAAAATATTTGGCTCATGAACCTCTCTTTCCAGCAAGAATATAATTATATCTAAGCATTTCAAGGAATCTCATAAGTATAAACAACATTTGGATCGATGGAGCATTGAACGATATAAGGTGTTTCCAGTTCACATGGGAAAACTACGTGAGCAAATATTCTCTCCATAAATATGTGGTACTGAAGCCCTGGAAAACCATCTCCTTATTTCCTACTGCAGAAGTCAAGAATTCAATGGCAAGACAACAGAGAAGGCCCTTGTCGTCAACATTATGAAGACACTTTAGAAGCAGAGCTGGAAATAACCTCGAGAACTGTGATCAGGTCAGGACAGTAGACAGCTCAGTGGAAATGGACCAATGGGATAGCTAAGTTGTATTAAAAATAATAACAAAAAGCCTTGTCTGTTCAGCTTAAATCTCTACTAACCATGCTTCACGCTCTCCTTCCGGATGTAGTTGCACTGTTTTGATGCGTCTCTTCCTGGTGGGGAACTGAGCATCTTGACCACCGATGGCTTTGCTCGGTCCCATTAAACACAGATGATGAAGGAAGAAGCCACTCTCCAGCCTCCCAGCCCATCTTTTCACAATTTGGAATTCTCTTTAAAATGTAAGGAGGATTAAGCTGGCATCCTGTTGAAACCTTTTTCCGTTCTGGGTCTGAATGGAAGCGCGACTTATTTCACTGCCCTCCAATATTTTGCTACACATGTCACGCTTCCACAGTCTGGAAAGGGTGCTGGGCCCCCAGGCTTCCATGGAAATTATGTTTATAATACGAGATCTCCTTGTTGCTGTAAGCAGCACAGTGTCCTCGCTCGTACGTTTTCTCTGACAAAAATGGATGCATTACTTAAGCCATTACAGGTCTGCGCCTCATTTGTTACAATAAACTATACAATCTTTGCTAGAAGGCTGGAGAGACCCTGAAGTCGCAAATATACATCTTCCTGGGCTAACTCAATTCAAAGCAGCCACAAGCCCCGGTAAAGTATTACTTAATTTATACTATAATGTTTAACATTGATTCCGTGTGAGAAAATGAAGCCCGGCACATTCAAAGAACCACATCATTAAGGTTTAATAATTTAAGCCTAGTTAATGCAATAATGAATTTACTGACACTGAAAAGTGCAGTCTTAGTAGTTGTGTTTCTAGAAATACTTAGTCTTAGGCTTGGCACTCAAGACAGAAAATGTTTATTAGGAAATTGGCTTTTGTAATTTCCCCATTCCTTCTCTATGTGCATGCACACACACAGCATGAGCCCCCCACTTGCACGGGGACATTCTTTATGTGCATTTATTAACTCCTGATGTGCAGTGGCTTTCAGGGATTTTCTTCCGCTTCCCCTCACTGGTCCATCACAGGGACAGATTCCCACAGTCCTACTGGTGCAGACATCAGGCTGGGATTATCTTTCTCAGATTATCATCAATGCTGTTCATTGTGCATTAAATGGTCATACTGGGCAGTGGAGGAGATCCCGTAAAGCATACAGGGTGGTTGTTGATCCTGTTTTTATCTTATACAGGGTGGCATCACCCAGTTGAGCTTGTCCAGGCTGAGAAGTGAAGCAGAACTATTAAAATCATTATATAAATCTTCTCCTTCTCCTTCCCCTTTTTCCTCTCCCTCTCTTCCTCCACCTCTACATCTTCCTCCCCTTTGCTTTTTTTCTTCTTCTTTTCAGTTTTTAAGCAACAAAACAGTGGACTTTTTGGCACTTAGCTCAGGTATTCGAATCCTTACCCAGATTGTTAAACCAATTTACCATATTTTTATTGTTCATTTCTCATCAACGTTAACTGTACAATCTTGGTAATTCCTTTGTCCACTTAGAATTACCAAACTTCTATATCACTTCTTTTTTTCTTTTTCTTTTCTTTTCTCTTCTGTTTACTTGTTTGCTTATTCACTCTTTATTCTGCTGTTTCTTTCCTTCTTATCTTAAAAGATTAACACATACTGTATATTATTTTTAAAAAAGAAGTTAAGCTCTGGTTAGTATGTAGATGGGAAACTAGTAGGAGATTCCAGAGCTGTAAACTTGATGAGGGAAGTTGAAAAAGCAATTCAGAAGCCAATGACAAATAGTCCATGACTACATAGTGGCAAGTCCATGTGCTTACCAGGATTCAATGGCACCTTTACTCATTTTTGGTTTTACTTCTTTTCATAAATTCATGCAATCCGTTGTGGGATTTCCATCACTCAAGGCTGAGCTAATACATATTGAAGACGGAGAACATGTTTCCCGCTCAGCGCAGTGGAGCACCCAAGGACAGCCTTTTCCTACCCTTCAAGCCATTCATTCAGATGCTTAATTAAACTCAATGCAATTCAATGCACCACTGAAGAACAAGCTGCCCTGGCCCAAGGAGAAGCATATTGTTCTTTTTAAGACTGTGCAAGAAAAGGAAGAAGAAATAGGTGGGTGGGAGAAAGCGAGATCCAACCTGTGACGGAAGTTGCAAGTAGAGTGTTTTCTCCAGGTAAAAAGCTGTCTAAGGTGTATACATACTTATCAATAGATCGTGGTTCTAATTCTATATTTTACCGTATTTTTTTCTACTAGCTGCATACTTTGGATGCACACTCTAAGCTGAATACATAATTTTGTTTACTGTTTATGTTATTATTTTATGTACTGCTGTCTTCCAAGTATACTGAGAGCTGCTGTATGGGAGTGAAATTCCTTGCATGTCTAACACTGCTTGGCCAATAAAGTACCTGAATCTGAAACTGGCACTCTATTCTCTAGAGGTATAGAACAAAAATCAGCTAAAAACTGTATTATGGTCCATTTCTGTTAAGATGTGTAGTTTGTTTCCTTTATTTTAATTATTTTAACCAAATAATTGGTTATTGCTTTTGGGAATTATAATCTCAGTAGATGTTGAATAAATAGAGCTTGATTGGTAGCTCCCCACAGTTGGTTAGAAGATGGGTAGCTGTATAAAACTTTTAAATAAATACAATGAAATATTTTTATGCCACTTGGGACTTCTTTAGATCAGAGTTTGTTTGGAGGCATACCAACACCATGCTTTGTCAATCCAGAACATTAGTTGCTCTGAATAGTAGATAAGCTTGTGCAAGGTATCCTTTTCAAATATTATCTATATTCGAATAACTTGGGTGATTGAACTTGGTTGCAGGATGGTGGGAAGACGTTGGTTTTCCTAGTCTTGATGTTATAGGGCTGGAAGATGGTGCTGTGTTTGGGGAATGATGGGAAGAGTGATGTGCTTCTTAAAGGACACATTGCTTGCAAACTTCTTTTTTAATCATGTTCAACTTTGCTTATTAACTACTTTTAAGCTATTAGAGACTTTTGGATTGAAAAGTCTGAAAATGCTGGATGAATTTTCTTTCAAGTCCTTAATGAAAGAAAATTTTAATCACAAGTTTAAGAATAAAAAAAATGGGAATAAATAGAAAAAAGTGAAATAAGAATTTGATCCCAAAAAGTGATATATGGATTAAGGGTCCAGATAAATTTGGAAGAATTTGGAATTAACTATAAAGAATCCTTCCTGTGGGAAATACATTTGTTTGGATTTTTGAAAGACAAAATTTTAAAATAGGACACTAGAGGGAACCCAAGTTTTAGTTAAAGAAGAAAAATATACAAGCCTGATTAACAGCTAATTAACTGGAAGTATAACATCTCCTTTTCAATTTTCACTCTTCTTTTCTACTCATTTTTTTAGGTTGCATTAGATCTTATTATTGTTTTTAAAACCCTTAACAAACCCTTCTGGGCTTTGGAGAAGGACAGGTGGAAATGGTGATTTTTGCCTAGGTATGACTGTTACTAATTGTGGACTGCCTATGTGTAAGGACCTTGCAGCAGTAATTTGTGACTTCATAACTGCATGCCTGTACTAATGCAATGCAATCTTCATGAAGATTTCTTTGAAGACCACTGTGATCTTCAGTGGATGCAGCATGTTGTGGTCCATTTATTGGCAGGTGTTAATTGGTAGAAGCATGTTACCCTTCTGCTTAGCAGCCTCCCCCCATTGGCTTCTGATATACAAATAGATCTGTTCAGTATTATCAGAGACAAGTTTAGAAACTTCCTAATTGTCCAAAGAACTTTGGATGTTGGGTAGATTAGACCTATATTCCATCCATTTTTCATCCATTCATCACTGCCAGAAAAAGCACTTTCTTCCTTTCAGTTTTGCCTTTTGGTTCAATTGCTGAGTCTGAATCATGAGGAAAAGAATGGATTATCCAGATATCCCCAAATAATCTTTTAAGCATTTCTCCAAACTGAAAGGCTTTGCTTATACATACATCAACTGTACAGCTCTGATACTACATTTCAACAAGAGGAAATGTTGAACCTATATTTGAAAGAACTATAATACATATTTTTATTTAAAGTGCTCTTATACTTTATAGTGACTTCATAAATACATTCCATTGGTCTGCAGTCAAGTTCCTTTCTGAATAATGCTTCATAGTCATGTATTTCATCAAGATTTTGTAAAACATGACCTACTGTTTGTTAAGGGATTTATTTTGTATGGGCCTCATTTACAATCAGAAAATTTACTGATAAGTCTAGTTAAAAACTGAGGTTCCACGAAATCATTTGCCTTCTCTGCCACTCCGCAACCCATATGTCCTACCTTGGACTTAAAGAAACGGTTGGATTGATTAGGAAGGAAAAGATTATTCTCTGTGAGATTTGATAAAGACAAAAATATCTTTTGGATGAATCTAGTTTTACTCCCCATATCATTTATCAATGGTTCTTGTTAAAGATTTACATAACATTGGAAGTGGTGGTTCCCCACCCATAACTACAGTTAACTTTACACTGCTGAAGAACATATCTATGAACTGGTTTGTGAAGCTGAAGAAATACACATTCTACTTTACATAATATCATCTCATTTCTGAAAGTATAATCTTAATGTTTCTTAAGACTAGCCACAAGTGTATGGCCATCTGGACAACATCTATTTTCCCCAAACTTCAAATCTGCTCCTTGTCCTATAGCTCCTTGACACAGTTGAAGCAAACAAGATTTTAAAATATAGGTTTTTTTTTTATAAAATTAGTGTTTGCAAAAATAGGTCATTAGTCAGTAAAAAATTCAAACTTTCATCATGATGTCTCCTAAGATGTTAAGGTGCCACCCTGGCTTGTTAGCAGATTTAGCAAAATTGTAAACAGCTTACACAGTCCATTGTAATTGCCCAAGTTTCTTGAGCCTAAAAGGAACAAACTAGCCTATTAAAAGCTTCAATTTGCCATTCCAATTTTAAATTTTGAATAAACAACTGAGATAAAAAGAGCTCACTGAACTTTTGTTTGTTTCTTTGTTCATGAAGCTCCAGGAGCTCAAACCTGTGAGGTAGGTTGGACTAAATGTATCTGGCTCAAAGTAATCCACTGAGTTTTCATGGATAAGGGTGGACCTGCACCTTGACCTCCTTTGTTGTAATCCAAACCTTGACCAATAAAAAGTGCAAAAATTGCCCTTAAATGTTTCCTGAAATTAAAATACTTTATTGTTAACTCTTAAATTTATTATATAGCATCAATTTCTATGAGGATTATGAAATATAATTATATCAGATATTGTATATCAGATAATATACTGTCAAATCCAGCTCAGAGGCCATCAAATATTTGAGACTTCTTACTTAACAACCAGTAGAAAGAAGACACTACAGAGGTAGGCCATTTAGTAATGACAGAAGTTTAATTCATGACAGGAAGTTGGCAGTAAGGACAAAAACTGTATATCAAGGTGAATCTTGCTTTGAAACTATTGGATGAAAAAAAAACTTAATTCTGTAGACTCGTCTTCAGAATGGAGGAAAATATGTTAGTCTTGGAGCTGACATTATTCAGGGAAGGGAAGGGGGAAGGAAGGGTCCTGATCCCCATTTCCCCCCAACAAGAATCTGTGAGGTTTTAGAATACTCCCTCCTTCAATTTCCATCAGATTGGCACATAAGATGCACCTAAACCCATTTTCTTGGGAGTAAAACTCAATGTGGGGCTTATTTTCCATAAAGCATGTGTAGAGTGGTACCACAGGTACCATTCTCCATCAATAAATATAATCAGCTGTCTGTGTTACACATTTCTTGTCAAAATAGATCAGCAAATACAAATATTCCATGAAGATATAATGGCATTTCATGCACTTTTGATGTCCAGCTTTCTCCAGATATTAATACCGACCATGCATCGAGAGGAATTATTGGGAGGAAATTCATTTTCTCGCTTGGACGGGAAAGTTCAGTTTTAGAGAAGCATCAGATTTTCTACCAGAAGATGATGTTCTGGGTACTCAGAAAGTGTAGTACCATTGAAATAGCAGTGGACCCTTGAGGGACGCATAGAGTGTGAAGCTAATGAGAAAGGCATTCACATTTATTGTGCAAAATAATTGATTGGGTGGAAACATCTTTGGCTTTCTGTTGTGCTAAGAAATAGATGTTGGAAGAGGATAATCTCTTTATATTATCTACATAACAAGACCAATCAAGGACAACCTGTGGTGGGGGGTCAAAAAAGTCAATATGATGGCTGCAACTGCATCATAGCGGCCACCATCTTGATTTTTCTAACCCTCCTTTGAAACCAGTAGAACTTTTTCTGCAGAACTGATATTGAAAAAAAGTTAAATCTGGTTGTTTTGTTCTTGTTCATATGGAAAGCAAGATGATAAAAATATTGTTCTGATAAAAAAATCATGTTTTTTATCAACTCTAATCAATTGTTATTATTTATTTATTAAACCTTCAGTCACTGATCTTGCAAAGGTGACTCTAGGTGGGATACAATCAGAATAAAATAAAAGACTAACATTAAAACAATAAATATTAACATTAAAATTGATTTAATAAGATGGGAAGGAAGGGAGCAAGATGTAGATGGGGAGAGGTGACTTAGTGCATTAGCCACCTCCATGATGACATATCCTCATTGGGGCCCCGAGCCACTTGGCAGAGCCAGATCTCCAGGCCCTTTCAGAGGGCTTGAAGGGTGAGTGAGGATCTCACCTGGGGGGACACAATGATCCACATAAAGGGAGCCATGGCAGAAAGGGATCTTCTCCTGGACCCCACCAGCCAAAATCCCTTGACGATGGGGTCTGCAGCATGCCTCTTCTGCCTGCTTTGGTTTTATTATAAATTATAATCAATTATTCCAGAGATCCAGCAGGTTCCCACTATCCTTGCCTTCTGGAAGGCCTTGAAGAACTGTCTCTTCCCAAAGCATTGGGGTAGGATGCGGCTGAAAATCAGAAAAATGGTGCATATGTAGGAGAGTATTGCCCCAGATCCCATGAGTTTTATAGAGTTTTTACTGATCTTAGTTTTGGTTTGTGGGTTTTTGTTGTTTTTACTATTTTGTACACAACCCTGATTTGTTATTACAGTAAGGGTGCTGTACAAATCTTTCAAAATAAGCACATTCCGTTTCCAAGGTTTCAAAGCCTTCTTAAGTAGCAAGAACAGTGCAATGGCAGAGATGTACTTAGAGGAACTGCGTGCCCGCCATACCGCTTTCATCCTGTTTCCAGATCCTTCTTCTGAAAATAGCATGGTTGTGACCTTGGTGCTGCAGCATGGCATGACACAATCGAGTGCCAAATGAGCTGCAGTGAAGAAGGTTTTTTTGCAACTGGCAGCTGTCTGCTATCTACTTAAAAGCCCAGCTTGGGAGGCATTTCTGGAACTAATCTACCTGCCATGTTCAATTTCAAAAGCCAGTGTGATTAATTTATTTCCTGTACATCTATGTCTGATATCGCCTTACATGATAGAATCACCAGGACCAAGGCAAAGTAGCAAATTCATTCTAATTCCATAAAAAGGCATAATTGGCGACTTGGCCATAGGGAGCCATTGATCTCCGCTTTCCATTTGTTCCTGAATGTTTCCACTTCAGTGAATTACAGAAATGGGTCTACTGGGATCCTGCCCTATGCATGTTCAGATGGTGCAAAATGCCAGGTAGTGGGTTTTGCTGGTGATAGATAATGCTTCTGTCTGTTGAGTGAAACCCCGTCCCATCCTTTCTCTTTAGGCCTTTTGAAGAGAGATGCCAAAAATTCATCCCTTGTAGCTTATGAGTTTCAATGACCTTGGCTATTCCTTGACTGGGTATCAGTCCTACAGTGGGGAAAATTCAGCGCAGGGTTGCATTATCCCTCCAAGCCCACCCCCCTCTTGCACAAGGCTTCTGGGTAGTATCCAGCTATCCTAGAGGAAGGTTTCATGCTCCAAAGCCCAAACGTGGGCAGTAGTAAACACATCTGATTGAATATCTGATTGAATAAATCATATTAGGACAGATGCTAATCAGGACTGCTCTAGTTGCTCAGTTCTGGGAAAGACAGAAACGTCACCCTTTATAAAGCCCACATCAAAAAAGTGCTTCGTATCGCCCTTCCCACGTATATCTTGGTTGCTTTTTCATAAATGAGACTGCTAAATAAACAATGGAAGGAAAGTTGCAGAGTGGACAGACACAATGAAAACTGGGCTGTTGCCTCTGGAAATTGAGACATGAGGTGCTGCACCCACCCCAGTACTACTGGCAACCGATGCACCTGTCACAGCAACATTCACACCTAAACCTTTAAAGAAGCACTCGGCAAAACCGTGCAAAAGACTGAAAACATAAAATGAACATTAAATCAGTTAACTGTGGATATAAAGAAGTTGTAAAGCATCTTTGCAGATTTTCTAAAAAATGTGAAAGTGGAGGAAGCATTGCTGCAGCCTGGGAGCAATGCAGGAGGAAGAGCTCTCCTCCATGTCCAGCAGGTGGTTGCCAACAGGGGAGCATCTTCCAAGAAGCCGCCCTGTGGACTTTAATGGTCAGATGGGCCCAGAAAAGAGAGCCAAATTCCCACGCGCCTGAAGCTCTGCCTCTTTTGTATCTGCATTGCACATGTGACACACATTAAATGGGGTGGGGCTTTGATTGCTCCGTGGACACCCCTGGGGAAGTGCTTCCCTCCAGGTCTTAAGCTTTTAGAGCAGGGGTTCTTGACACGGGGCCTGTGGACCCCTAAGTGGTCCATGGATGGGTTTCAGGGGGCCTGTGAGGGTCAGATTTACATTCGCTGTAAATGGGGAGCGGGAGGGGGTCCATCGCCTTCATCAGATCCTTAAAGGCGTCTGTGACTCAAAAAGGGCGAAGAGCCCCTCTTCGAGAGTCATGCTCTGTGGACACTGGTGATCAGATCAGATGCTTTGGTGACGGGGTAACCTAAGCAGGAGAGGGCGGCGCTCCCCGCTGAGGAAACGGGGAACGCAGGGAAAGTGTGAAAAGGTACCCCTGAAGAAATCAGCAACAGTCAGAGTTGAAGGGTCGAATCCAGAGTTGGGCAAGAGTAGCTCTGGCTGTTGGGCTAGAAAACCTCCAAGGTGCCTTCCGACTCTGTGATTCTTTGATGCTCCCCAAATGTTACGCGGATTTCCTGGCTCCCCCTCGCCGTAACTCCAGAAATCAGACGATCCCCTGGAGTAGGTAGAGCTGCAGCAGAGGTATTGGCAGGAAATGCGGATTTTGTGTGTGTGTGTATGTGTGTTGGCAGCAATTCTCTGGAATCCGGTCAGTATCTCCGATCACGAACATGATCTTTGCAATATGCAGAAGTCTCACTGAAGCCCTCCTAAAATGAAGGAGAACTTCTCAAAAATCCTTCCACAAAGGATTTCTCGGGATAAATCCTCATCCTCATCCTCTAAAATGACACATTCGACTGTGAAAAATCAGGCTTCTGCTTTGTGCCGTTGGCTCTGGGTGAAAATGAGTTTCTTTGCATGTGTGTCTGCAGGTGCGTGCGATCCTCACCTTACGATCACAACTGGGACCGGAACTTCTGTTGTTAAGCGAGGTAGTCATTAAGTGAATTGTGCCCGATTTTATGACCTCTGTTGCCACAGTCATTAAGCAATCACCAGGGACGCTAAGTGAATCATGCTGCTATTAAGTGAATCCATCTTTTCCCATTGACTTTGTTTATTAGAAGCCAGCTGGAAAGGCTGCAAATGGCAATCACGTAAATTCAGGATGCTGCAGCCAGTTGCGAGAGCCTGAACTTTGCTCGCACGGCTGTGGGGATACCGCAGCGGTTGCACGTGTGAGGACTGGCCCAAGTAATTTTTTTCAGTGCTGTTGTAATGTTGCTAAATGAACGGTTCCAAGTCAAGGACTGCCTGTACTTTTTATCTGCCAACAGCTGCTGTAAAACATGATGGAATTTTAATGTTAGATTTACTTCCTGAATGCAAACCTTTTTAAAAAGAAGGGGTTTTTTTTGGTTTTCTGAAAACTGTGCTGGAGAGGACACATAAAAATGGAATGTCACTATTCTTTGCTTTCGTTTCAACGTATAATATGGGAATGCTGGCTTTGCCTGGGTTTTAGAGGATGTAAGCAATTGGTGAGATGTTAGATTAATAGTACATAAATCTTTTTTGATTCAGACTCTTGCGTTGAAACTTATAAACTGCCTTGCAGAGAGTTCTGCTAAATATAGCAGGATTTTGTAGAAATTAAACTTTCTACATGCATCTATATACAGTAGGGTATAACAGTATATATTAGTATATAACATAAATATAGTAGGGTATAGTAGTATATATTAGTGCATGTATATATATATATATATACACACACACACACACACACTATGATATAGTATATAGTATATATAGTAGGGTATAGTAGTATATATCAGTATATAATATATACATAGTACGGTATAGTATATATATATATATATATTAGGGGATAGTTTATGGTAT